>VZTM01036556.1:0-29666 GCA_013400555.1 Jacana jacana
TTTTTTTTTTTTAATAATCATAAATTTTAATATAATCAACATGTTTGCTTGTGGGTTGGGTATTCAAACTGAGATTATTAGTTTGAAAATTATTTCAAGGAAAAAATGGCACTTTATTAATTTACAGTACAGGTCCATGTGTATATTCAAAGTCATAATATATTTTCACTAGGGAGAGAGAAATAACTTTCCATTTATTATTTATTTTTCTATTAGAGCTACATAGTACCTCATTTGGTATAAACTAAATTGTCTTCTAGTTCTCTGTGCAACAGCAAAAGAATCCTTCAAATATTATGTGCATTATGTCTTTGCTTTATGTGCTGCTTTAAGGTTCTGAGGAAACCACACAGACAGACATCATACACAGTTTATACAAAATGTTTTTGCAAATATAAATTTCTGTGTCTTATGCAGTCACTTTTGATTCTTATATATGGGGGTTTGAATCACTCATTGTCATGAATTTATGCTTGCTATTCTCATTATACAGCAGTCATAAATGTAAAAAAAGAATACGGAGAGAGGACAAAGGAAAATGAAGAATGTAAGACAAGAAAACTTCAGATGTATGAAACGGTATACTCTAGGGAAGGGCATTTTTGTAACAGTAGCAAAAGGAGTTTCTCCTCAAATATTTCTGCAAGTACTTAAGAGAGAATAATAGTTATTGAAAGAATATCATGACAATAATAATTGAAAATAATAATAATAAAAAAATTGAAAGCATTTTATGGAAAGAAATTCTTACTTTTCAAAAAGAAAGCCCCTTCTCCTTCCCAACTCCACAACTGCTTGGCAAATATAAGGTTCCTAATATTTGTGTTTCAGCTTTTCTTAGTATTTTTCTAACCCTCAGAATTTGACACAAATATGCGGAAAGGCTAATGGTTTCAGTTTAGTTACTTCACCTGTAATGAAAAAAAAACAATCAGACTTTTGAAGTAAACAAAGAACTATAGCTGATGGATATTGCCCAGTCTGACCAGATGCATAGCACAGCCTCAATATTTCATCAAGGTCTGGGAGGGAATGAAATGTGGCAATTCTACTTGCAGGTGCTCTTACACCTGAATGATTATCTTAAAAAGCGGTGATCCTAGTACTATTCCTTCTCCTCCTCTGCTTGTTCAGTTCAGGAAGAAAGGCATAATTTTGTTCTCAGATCCTGTTTCCTTTTCAATTAAGGGCTCTGCATTCTCAAGAAAGATCCATGATTATTAATCACAGATGGAAGGAGGCATGCAGGCTTTGAACAGTGGGCGAAGCTCGGTATTTAGAGAACTTGCTTTGGGGAAAATCACCCAGAACCTTCTCTCAGGTTTCTAGCTCCTCCTATACATCTTTAAGCATGACCATGAATCAGACCATGGGCCAATCCCTCTGTTGAGACACTCAGCATTTTTTCACAAAGCCCAAGAGTCTTTTTCTCAGAGCTGACATCTCAACATGATAATGAGAACCTCTTCTGTTTCATCTGATAAAGTTCAACAAGGAGCTGAGACATCAAACAAATAAGAGAATCTTTCATGTTTGGAAAGTTGACTGTTCTTCTAACATACATCTTCACTGTTGGTTTGGTTTTGTTTGGTTTTTTGTTTGTTTTCCCTAGGGAAAAAAAAAAAAGAAGCATTTGTCTTTACAAGAGGGTTAATTATATAAATGAAGCACTTTCCATGATAAGATACAGGCTTAATGACATGGAAGCTTAGGGCCTCCTAAAGTCCGATCCAAGGGGAAATAAAAACAAAAAAAAAACAAAAAAACAAACAAAAAAAAAAAGTTGATGACAACTGAACATTCTTATTGCCAGAGTGATCCCAAAGCAGAATGCATTTGGAGTGGAAACAGCTTCTGAAGAGTTGAAGAGTTGACAGGCTGAATTGATTTAAGGGGCTCAAAACAAAGAAATTATTTAACAAAAGAAAAGTATAAAGATGGGTAAAGGTTTTCTCAAGTCTTGAACAAAATCTAACACAATCTCTTTCCTTAGGTGAGGTAAATCCTTTTTCTCAAACTAATTTTCAGTATTGCAAGGAAGAGTGATAGAGGGTTCAGTATCAGGCATCCTGTGTACAAACACTTCCATTATGTCCTTCATTCCCATTTGAAGGTCGCGTAGTTGCAATCTCTCTAAGCCAGGGTTTATTTGGATCTTTCCTCCTAAGTGAGGAAGGGATGAACAAGGAGGAGCAATTTTTCTATTAGAGAAAAAATATGACCATAGCAGAGTAATTTTGAGGAGAAAAAAAACCCCACCCAAACCTGCAGATTCATCCTGGGTCCTATTGGATCTGCCTTAAAAACCTATAAAGAAATTCTCATTCAAATTCATGACTACTTTACATAACTTCAGCTGTGAAATTATACGTGTACCTTGAACCTCTGCTGTCATTGAAAAAAAGATAGCTTGTGAGCATTGCAGTTACGGAGATGTGCTAGAAAACATGAATCCTAAAGGTGCATAAACCAGCTGAGGGATATAAAAAGAATGTCAAATATATTTTGTATATTTTGAGGTCTAATGATGCTTTTCAAATCCTCATGTTACATTTTGTGAGAGCCTGATCCTCTTGGTGGGCATTAAACTTTCCGTGAATGGGATCAGAACAGAAGATACCTCCACCTAGGTGACTGGGATCCGGGAGTATTTAGGCCAAGAAATTTTTAGATCCCTCTGGTGGTTTGGGACTACTCTGCCATAGTCCATAAAAGCTGCCAGTGACTGGCTGTGCCAAGAGAGAAAATTTATCCAAAGGGGTAACTCTTCTGACCAAGAGAGGTCACACATTGCAGCCCCAAGAGGATTAAGTTCCTCTGGGATCAGGAGTGTTCTGCATTTTAACGTTCAATAGGAGAACTTAATGTGCAGATTACTCCTCTTTCAGATCTCGAGTACAAAATCAAACAAAATTTCCCCTTCAGGAGTATTTGGGTGCTGATTCCTACTGTTTTTTAATTCCCACTGTTTTTTTCCTCCATTTTAGGAATGGCCTGAGTAAACTGGACATTTCTGCCACTTCCTATTTTATTTGTTCTTTTTATAGGAAAAAGGAATAAGTCTGCTTAATTGCATAGTTGACATAGTGACTAAACAGAGAACACATTTCAAGGTGTGATTTTTTTTTTTCCCTTAAGTTTGGCTGGTCACACTATATTTATCAATTCTTTTACTAAAAAAAAAAAAAAAAAAAAAAAAAAAAAGCTTTTTTTACATTCTGAACTTCTTTAAGCTTTTTGAAATCACTGGAACAAAATAAGAAGTCAACATCCTCCCCCTTCCCACAGGAATGGATCCAGTGCCTCTGTGTCCTCTGAGAGCAGGTTAGGATATGCGTCTCCAGCTGGCTTAATGCTGCAGAGGATTTTTCACCCTCTGTAATGATTGGCAGCACATTTCAGCCTGGTTTTTGTGAACAAAGCCAGTGAGTGAGAAGCTATAGGGCACGGATCCTCTGAGGCTTCAAAACCAAGCTTTTCCCACTTAAATGTCAGTCGACTACTGTTTGTCAGCAGCATGGAAAGCCCTGACAGAAGGAAATTGAGTCTTTTCTGCTTGTTTAATACCCGTGCGGCAGTGGGCTGTGCACAGTGTCACACTGGGAAATGAAGTGTGCCTGGAAAGAGCACGGCAAGGTGAGGCTGCTGCCTTACAAGAATCCCATGCATGGACATTGAAGCAGGCTCAGCACTCCCAAAATTGCACCTTTAAAGACCAACCTCAGGGCCACTTTTCCAATCTGCTTGCTTTTTGCCTAGAAGAGGGCACCCCAGGCAGCTTTTCCATACCTTACCTACCACTTCTGGCTATTTTGATGCTTTCCTGAGTGTGTGGTCATGCATATGGAGCCAGGGGCACATGGGCTCCCCTAGGGCAGCCTCTGACCCCATGTATGAGTTTGTACTCTGGCCCAACACTGAGTTTGGCAATGCAGAAAACACCAGCAAGGTTCTGTCTGTCTGAGCTCTGGGGCTTAAGCATGGGGTATTGTCATATGTGAGGGCAGGAGAGTATTAAGAACAGCAATCTGCACTCCTTGCTTGCATCACTGACTTTTGAGGGGATTCCTTGGAAATTAAGGATGCTCTTTGTGTGATTAAGGTGTTGGGAAGGAAAAAAAATCCTAACTCTGCTTGTCTATAACTGTGTTGAAATCAGGAATAGTGCCTCTATCATAAAAATATAGATTATAGTCAAAAAGGGTTATTGTGATGAAAATTAATATTTCATTTAGCTGTTCATAAGGCAGATGCTGCAGATGACTCACAGTCGGGTGAAGTTCACACCACAGGTATCACTGCCTGAGTAAATAATGCTATTAATTGTTTGCATTTAGTTCTGTTTGTTAATCTCTCTTGGACACGTTATTTGCAGTTGTCATCAAGATAAATTTGCACCCTGCTAAACTGCAAACAAGGACTGCCATCCCCACCAGTTTATTCACACCAGCGGTTTCAATTAGCTGAACTCTGAAATGCATCTGTCTTAGGAAGAGAAGTACCATACCTAATAAGTCATTTTTTTTGTGTGTCAAAATATCACAATGACTATCTGATCTCAATGACTGGAATAGAACTCTGAATAATAATATCTAATCAAGATATTAATTAAAACTTGTAATATCATCGTAATGGGAACATGTTCCAAAGTTAAATTGGATTTTTTTTCCCCTTTTAATTTAGCACAGTTGATTAACAGGTGTTCTCCATATATGTAATTATTTTCAGTGGACTGAAAAGCTCAGTTAAACATTACAGCTGTATAGGGGTAGATTACGGTCAGGCACTTTGAGAGGATGGAGGCAGAGAGTAATGAAAATGTGGACCAGGATGCTCTGGCTAAGTTCCAGTTTGCTAATCACATCCTACTTAGTCAAAGCTGCCTGGTAGTTTCAATTAGTTGCTGTGTTTTCATATTTCCTTGGAGGGCTGGGTGCTTTGCAATATACAATTGAGAAGCTGCATCCTCCCATGTGTACCTGCCTTTAACTCTCAAGTGACACAAATTTCAAATAACAGATCTATTTTGACTTCACGTTTGTGCACAAGAAAGTCTTTTCACTTTCTCTATCTCTCTGTACAGGTATATATGTATTAACATACATAGATACGTTTTTCTTTAAAGGCTGCCTACAAACTAAGTCTATGGGTAAAATAGGAGTAGTTCTTATGAAACATCCTTGGATGAAAATTTGTCACATTGTTTTTGCTGAAAAATCTGCTTGTATATTTTCTAGCTTTCTACTTTCATAACTGGTGGCCTCACAGGTTAATTCAGCATGACATTCAGACTGATTTTGAGTGTTTTGACAATGGTGATCTATTATTGAGTTTCCACAGCAAGAAGGCTTTAGAGTCAGTCCCCTTTGATGGGACTGATGATGACAGGGATTAAAACAGGGATATCTGCATCTGAAGGCATGGGATAAAGGACAAGGCTATGTTTGTTCATACAAAACCATTTTTTTGTTATTTTGGTATTTGTCAAGTAAAATATTGAGCATCTGTGGTTACCCACATGTAGAGGTCATCAATGTGACTTGATCATGAGATTTACACCCCACAATGCTGAAGGGTTGGATCTACTCTTCAATTAAGACCAAAGGGACACATCAGAATTAACTCTATTTACTTTCTTGTACAATCAATATTGAATATCTAAGTGAACGAATTATGTTTCATTCAAAATCCAAACCCAGCTGAATCAATGGAAGACTTTCCATGAACTTCACTGAGCTTTGGTTATAAGTGAAAATTTTGCAGGAATAAAAATGTCTGAGCAGCCTTAACAAGTGAACAGAAAATCATAGGAAATTTATATTTATATAGAACTCTTCCCCTAAGGATTTCATTCTACTTTGAAAATGGACTCCTTGAACAAGCTTTAACTCCATTTAATTATGCACACAAAGAGAAAGAGATTGTTTTAGTTTAGAAGGTTTTTCTTGTCCCCCATCAAGCATAACTTCTTAATCATGCATTTTTTCCGTTTCTGGTTCCTCAGTATTTTTCACCACCTCTAGCCAGACATTAGATTTTCTAAGACAGCCAGATCCCTGACTTGACAGATTATTAATTATCACAGCTGGAGGTGGGGTGTAGTGGCTGTTCCGTGTTGTTTGTCATTTGACAGTAAAACTGGATAAAAACTAAGGCTTTGGAAGAAAATAGGAATAAACCCCAACATTTGTATACATTGCACATTGGCTGAACAGCTGCTGGGTTGTTTTTCAGACCATCTCTGATGTCTCTTATCCCTCTTTCTTGAACTTCTCTTTTCATAACTCAGAGATCTTAAAACAGAGAATAGTGTGATAGCAGACCAGTACAGAGGTAGGAAACTGTTGCTGAAAGTATCTTGCCTTGCTTAAAGATATTTCCCAGAAATCTGCAGATCAAGTCTGAAATAGGGTTGTGATGAGAGGATACATTCCAAACAAACAAAAGAGCCCTTTCAACAAAGCTGTTTACCAGGAACCGCTGGAGGATCCTAAATGCCCTACATCTAGCTGTTTTCTAAAATCACTTATTTGGGGAGTGAGTCATTCTGTTTGGAGTGTTGCCTCGGTCACTGATTTCATAAATGCTTGCAGTGTTGAGAGTGGCTGGTCAGGCAAGGTGGGTGTTTGCAGAAGGATGTTGTATGTGTAGCCCAGAAACTTTCTGTAAGCATCTACGCCACTTGCAAGTGGCAAGGCTCTTTGAGAAGCACGTATGGGCTGTAAGGAAATCCAGCTCAGAGAAGGACAGTTCTGGCAGTAGGTGCAAAAGCAACCAAGGGGCACCACTAGAAGTGGAGTCCCTACAGAAACTGTCCTTTCCTTAGCTTCTGAGGCACCTCTTGGACTGATGTTGAGCAGGACCATAGAGAAGGAGTTGGAGGAGTTTGTGCAGACCATGCTAGGATAAAGCATCTCCTGAGAAAGATGAATTTATATCTGTGTGAGAGTTATCTTCTTTCCCGGATACTCCTCAGGTTTAGTTGATGTTGTAGTAAGACTCTGAAGAGCAGAAAATATCCGGGAGAGGGCAGTGCTGTACTCATACATCAGCTGGATCAGGTTGGAAAGCCAGGACCGCTGTGGAAGTACTGTGAGTGATGAGAAGTTATTCTCCTTATCTAATCAATTCACTTAATTAATGACAGATTCTTCTGCCACGTTTACATTCATTTTATTTTGACACACTAGGTGGTGTCAAGGTAAATTGTGACAGAAACACTGACATGCAGTTTCATTTTTCTTCCTAGTTAAAAGTGAGATCTGGGAGGAAAAAAAGGGAGGGATGGTCATCCTAAGCTGGAACTTAATAGTAGTCCTAAAAAAGACAGACTTTATTACCAGAGGAACAGTTAGTCATGTTTGTTGAAAGTGAAAAAGCTCTGTCTCCTTTCCCTTCTCCAGAAATTTTGCTGTGCCCCATCCCTAGGCCTGGGTATCTATCACTCGTAACTCACTTGCACACTGTGCCAGGCTTCCTCATTCATTTCATCCCGATTGACCCCACCAGCCTTGGCTACACTCAAATGTAGCTAAATCACTAAGTCAGTTGAGATCAGATTCTTTCATTGCTTTGCAGCATGGTACCAAGGCCTTAAATTGTGGAAGGAGGTAGGGAGCGAGCTGATAACAAAGCTCCTAAAATATGCAAGAGACAGACCACGAGTTTGAACTAACTGCAGCCAGACGGTGAACTGCAGTGATCCACAGTGGACATGACAAATGAATAGCTCATCCTGGCCTCCACCTGGGAATAAAGGGAGAATGACAGACACACTTTGTCTTCCCAGAGAAAGACATATCAGTATCTGTGGACTGAAGTGTCCCTGGAGCCACAGGGGTTGTCTGGCACTCCATGCTGGCAAAGAGAGTGTTTTATGCCCAGTAACTGAAAGACTGGGAGAGGACATCAGCTTGAGCCCATATAGAGGCTTCTGGCATTACCTGCCATTTCTCTCTTCTGAACTTGCTTTCAGAAACAGCTAGTTCTTTCCTGTCTGAGTTTCTCTTGCCGAGTGTGAAGTCTTACAGTTGTTCCTTGCTGAAATGGAGACCTGAGTGTTTGGCTTCTGCCAAACTTGAATGTGCTGGAGAAGACAAATTTTCTCATATTCAGCATTTTATCAGCTCTCCTTGTGCTACCAAACCCCAAAACTCATTCCCCTCTTGCATAGCTGCGTTTCACATCAGAGGGAGATTTCCTTGATGAATGAGCACAGGCAAGAAAAGGAGTGATGGCAATAAACAAAACCACTGAGGGTCAAATTCAAAGTAAACTGAGTGTGTTTCTCCACATGAGGTATAGTTAAGATAAGAAAACGCCTGATGAAGGATACTGTGAAAATCACTCATTTAGCTGGCTCTGGGGGAAAACTGGACAAATTCTTGAAAAGGGATCTCTATCACTTTTACTCCTGCAAATATGGTATTTTAGAAACAAAACACAGCTTGGGAGGTGATGCTCTGAGCAATCTAAATTTACCAGCCTTTGGAAGCCTACTATTATATTAGCGAAAAAGAATGAAAAAGTTGCTAGCCGGATAAATTTTTATCCTTACATCACCCAAACTTCTTAGTGCTAGTCAGTTGTGCTGCATATTAACATCAACATTCAAAGAGAACTTGTTTGCAAATTTGTCTTGAGGACAACCTAGAGAAGATGTTCAGTGAATGACCTTTTTCCAATTCACCTCCTCCCTGCAGACATTTTAGAGTCACAACATGCCTGAAGCCACGCTACTTGAATAATGATCTCAGACTTTGCAAACTAAGCAGGGTCAGGACTGAGACATATTTGACTGGAGAAACCTCCAAGACAGACCCAGCAACCCTCAGGAGGTGACATGAGAATTTCAGGGCTGAACCCATGTCACTGGATGATGAGTGTTCCTGGTCTGATGCTTTTTACAGAACTTGTCCCTTAGGTAATGCACTTACCTACATGTGAGAGTATTCAATGATGTATTTGTAACTGGGACTTGCTCCACCTAATGGGAAAGCTTTTAGACTTCTCTTTGGTTATTAGTCAGAAAGATACCATCAAACCCCACAAAGGGACCAAATTATTTAAATGTTAATGTGGGGAGAGGCGAACATAAAGGAACTATTCACAGCAAATGCGTTCTATTTGCTTGACATCTGCTGCAGGGTCTGAAGTGAAATTATACCCAAACATATCTAAAGTGCAAGTAGCTGGGATAGAAAATGGCAAAGTAGTTCTTATGCTAGTGAGAGGCCTGTTCAAAGGAAAGGACTTACTGGGGGCCTTATCATTATTCTGGTTCATTTTTTTCTGAGAGAGACGGTCATTTGGGGATTGCTGAATTGTTGCTATTTTGAAAAATTCAGGAGAGGAAAAGCTGAAACCTGAGCAGTTGTTTTCTGATTACACTAGTTCCTCCCAAATTTTAAGTTTATATAGTAATGCTTTTTCCTTATGGAGACTAAACTGATGATAGTCTTGCTGTTAAAATGCCACATTGCGCAAGGAAAGAAGCAGGTGCTTTCTGCTGGGTGGCTTACTTCTTGTCAGTGAAATTTCCATAGAGGTGATGAGCTCTTTAATATGTTATATCCCAGAGGCTCTCTCCCTAGCTTAAATATTTGCCCTTGGGATCCAAGTACAGATAGGTGCTCCTGAATTGGGGAAAAAAATTCCCTCCCTACACTTTGCTGCCTTATTGAACTGGTTATCTTGGAGGGAAACACGTCGCTGCCAGCCTCCTATTTACGATGAGCAAAGGTCAGTTCAGTACCGTACCAGTTTCTATTCTCCCTCCATAATTGCTTCTCACATTGAAAAAAGAATTTTTTTATTACTTTCTGCCAGTGTGTGTTCACCACATAGCTCATGTCATGGATTTATTCTCTCTTCTAGCTTGCTGGCATGTCCTCTTCTTACTTCATCATCTTTTTATTTCTACAAGGAAAGGTTTCCTAAATGTGTGTGTGAGTGTGTGTGTGTGTGTGTGCATAAAAGGGGTGCGAACTTTACTTTGACAGACATTCTTTCCTGCAACCCCTACAAGTTCTGCTGCTGAAGTCTCAAAAGTACACTGCAGTTGAGTTAATATGAAAAATAAAGTAAATTAACTTAGTTTGTATTGCAGGTTTTGGAGACAGTTTATTGAGCAGCAACATATTTCCATTGCTTGCATTTACTACTTCATATTATCTTATACGAATAAAATATGCTTGTGAAAATCCCCTCCAAAAGGAATAATCTGGGGAAAGTGATTGAAATTTTGTTACTCTGCTCATGTTTCAAAGTAAAAAAAAACAAACCCTGTCTTCAGCCAGATATCAACACTCTGTCATAAAAAATAGATTTTCTTCAAAACAGCAGGATTTCCTGGGCAAATGCTAATGAAAATATTGCCTGTGTTTAAGAGGAAATTCCAGTAGTGTAGTATATGACAAATAACATTTCTTCACATGATTAAAACCTGGGGACTGTATTCTTAGTGCACACTGCACAACCCATGTTCAAATATGCGCCAAATTTTCATGCACTCCCAGTGAGATTGCAAACCAAGTCAAGGTAGAATCATAGAACCATTCAGGTTGGGATCATCAAGTTCAACCATCAGCCCTACTCTACAAAGTTCTCCCCTACACCATATCCCTCAACACCACATCTAAATGACTCTTAAATACATTCAGGGATGGTGACTCCACCATCTCCCTGGGCAGCCCATTTTTTTCTATGAAGAATTCTTTCCTAACATTCAGCCTAAACCTATCCTGCTGCAGCTTGCAGCCATTCCCTCTCGTTCTATTGCTAGCTCCATGTGAGAAGAGACCAGCACCAACCTCTCTACAATGTCCTTTCAAGCAGTTACGAGAGTGTTGAGGTCTCCCCTCAGTCTTCTCTTTCTCAAACTAAATAGTCCCAGCTCCTTCAATTGCTCTTCATAAGATTTATGCTCCAGGTAGAACCACACGCTGTCACAACAGGTGCAGAGTTGAATTAGACTTAAAAATGTATGCACGCCTCTGCATAAAGCTGGCCCATCTTGATCATCAAAAAAACAAAACCCAAAACCCCCAAAATGTGGTCCTTGCAGGGCTGGTTTCTGTGCAGTGAAGAAAACTGCTACAGCACTGACCTTCCTGTGCTCAGTGCCCACCCTGCCTCCCTATCTCTGCTGGTGGAGGCAGCTGCAGTGAACAAGTCCAACATGTTTTGAAAGCTTCATTTTGGCATCTCACTGTAACTCCATCTTCAAGGATGGCTTAAGCTAATACACTGTCTCCTGAATTTGGTGTCCAACCAGTAAGCACACATTCCTTTACAGTGTCCAGTGGTTGAAGTGATAACTGGTGACAAAAAGCAGAGGGGAATAACACCTTACACTCCTGAGTTAGATTTGAAAAGCCTTTAGTCTCTCTGAGCCTGCCTTCCACCAGTAAAAGGAGTTAGGAAGATAAATGTTTTAACGGCTTCCACAGTGTACCATCTCAAGAACTGCAATTATAACAAAACCAGACTGAACAGATGAAATGGAAATCCAAGCCAGCCTGGTTCTCAGTGTTGAATAGCAGTAGGAAAATTGGGGTCTGTTAATTTTTTCCTGCTTGTCCTTCTACAGCTAACGTACCAGATATACAAGTTAGTTAGTGCATCAGTAATTTATTCCACCATTCCCAGTGTTGAAATCCCTTGCTGACATGTTGATGAAACTGTACTCAGTTGGAGAGCCTAATTAAGTGCACAGCAGTTTATAAAGCTGGCTAAATTCAGACACAAGCCACTGCAAAGCAGAGAAGACTGACCAGTGTAGAAAGCCAGGCTTTCTGTAAGTGAGAAATAAAAAATATGAAAAGAAGGATTAGAAAATTAAAAAGAAAAAACAAACAAACAAAACAGAAAAAAAAAAAAAAAAAGGACCAGTTAAGTATATATTATGTATGCATATGTGTGTGCCTATAGATACATAAATATACACACACAAATATGTGCATGCATATATGCATATTTATGTATGTATGTAACAGGAATAAAACTGGAGTGGTGTGATTGTAAAATTGAGTGGTAACAAATCCCTTGACTTTTTCTTAAATAATAAAGATTAAACAGCACATTGGTTTTCCAGAAATTACTCTCTTGTTTGGCAAATTTGTAAGCCACAAAAGAATTGTTTTGAGCCTTAGCCAAATCCTTTCTCTTCTGAGTTCACTGACATTGCTTTTTCTGAATCAGTGCATGACATGACCATGTGTGTTTATGGTGACAGCTCCACAACCCTTTTTGGCTCAAAAAATTAGTGAAAATGCCCAGGGTTTTGATTAATTGATAAGTAATCAGATACAAGCTACTATACAGTTGTTTCAGACAGACTGCTCATTAGGACTGAATTATAGAGCTGAGAGTTACGGTTTTCTTTTCTTAACTATCACTGAGCTAATATTCTACTGTTGGCCATTTTTACTTTCCTGCTGCCTTTGTCTATATTGTTTGTTTTGTTTATTTGGTGGGCATAAACAGCAGCTGCAGTTTTGCATTGGATTTAACACAATTTAAATCCAAGCTATTCTGGAAAAGTGCACTGTTTTAACCCAGGTTATTCATTCCCTCATCCTCTTTTTGCCTCACCTAAAGCTGGTGTAGGTCTCTGATGAGTCAGACCAGGTAGCTGCTTTGGCTGAAAACTAACTCAAAATAAAAATCTGCACCCTCCAAAGTACTCTGATCCCTCTCTGGAGAGGGATCCAGCAAGGGCTTGCTGGAGAGGGTCCAGCAAGGGCTGGACCAAAGAAGGGGCAGGAATTCACAACCAGTGCAGTGAAATGACCTTCTTAGCAACTCTGCTGATTTAGATTCAGCTTTATAGTGATTTTAAGCCATCCTATTGCTTACTGAAAAAATATGCCGTGTGTAGCAGAGGTTTATACCAGTCTTAAGTACACTGTCATAACATAAACAGGAAAGATGAAGTATTTCCTGCTGCACAGAACATAGTTTTGAAGAGTCCTTCTATATCCAAAACTCATATTTATACAGAAATGACTCACTTTGGTAGTCTCTATATAAAGATGCTCAGTGTTAGATGTAGCTTAAATAGTAACCAATGCTTAGAAATATTTCATGAACATAGTAAGTTGTCTAGGTTGGAGATGGCTCTAGTCCTTCCCTGAAAATCTTGGTGTTGTATAATTAAATCTCACTTGTCAGTTTTAAAAATCCTCCAGAGATGAGCAAAATTGTTTGGTATTAAAGCTTCCTTAATTAATTAGGTTATTTTTATGGACTAAATTTGGTTCAGTTTGGAAGCAGCATTCTGTAAAGTTGCATCATCATTCTGAGGGCATAATATCTTTGATAACATATGTTCCTCTCATGCAGATTTTTCTAGCTTAAATCCAAAGCCAAGAGAAAAGCAGGTTTTTTTTTAGAAGTGAAGGGGGTTTTTAAGTTTTCTGTTGGCTTTTATTGTTGGTTTGGGTTTTTTGGAGTTTTTTTAGAATAAACCATTTCTAATTCTTGTATTATGCTTCGTATAAGCAAGCTGGAATGAATGATTGACAACATAATCACTTGGTCATAGTTATTATAGAAAAATAAAGATTTTGCCTTCTTTTTAGTTCTTCATCTGCAAAGTGGGGATATAGTTTCTGTCTCAGAGGAGAGTTATGAAGATTTGTTGGTTAATGCTTGGACTGCATTTGGTCTGTGCTAAGTACCATATAATTATTTAATGTTCTAGTTACAGACGGTTGACACTGTGTCACATCCTTGGAGTATTGTTCACTTTTTTTTTGTTTAAGACTCTGAAAATCTGAATTATACACTTGTTCTAAGTGTAATACATCAAACATCAAAGCACAGATGTTTGGGATTTTTATATAGTACTAAGAATATTACTCCAGTGCATGTAATTTTTTTATTTCTTTGTTTCTAATAAACAATATGTTTCTATCATTTTATACAAAACTGACTAACAAAAATCCCACTATACTTCTTTGTAAGGGAAACTCTTGGATGTTCTTTTTTCTTCCTATGGCCTAGATTGTGACATTGTGTTATTGCAAATTTCACCTTTAGAGGATAGAGCTATTTATATGATTAAATTTCAGGTGTGCTCCAAACCACGATTGCAGTGTTGAGGAGCCTAATAAAAGCTCATCACTTATTAATTGGAAAGTAGTTTCAGTATGTGCACCCGAGCACAAAAAATAACAAAACTGAGTCATTGAAAGTTCTTGTAGGAGAAAGAATGGCTGCTTTTTATAACAGTTCGATGGCTTCAGGCCACAACACTCCACACTCTCTAGTTGTAGCAACCACTCGTAATGAGCACTGTCATTTTGAGTGCATTACGTTTCTTTGACTTCACTTGCCAGGGTCTCTGAGCGGAATACACACCAGCCCAACATCCAGCAGCCTGGTCACCAGTGGACGGAGAGCAAAACAAGCAAGAACATGACTCAGTGCTCTAGAAATTCTGAGTGCACTTCATGTTGAGTTTTGTTGGATTTATAAAAGAGATATAAAAAAATAGAAGCAATTTTTAAAATGCCTGTGTAACTCAGTTGCCTTCAGTAACTCCTCCTACATGTCAGAGAATTGCATTACAGTGATGTTCTTCCTTCAGTACACTGGCACTTTGATCTCATATGTCCTATTAGATTTGTCCCTGGATATCAGGTGTATCTATCTCCTCCCTTCAGAGAACAGTGGTGGGACATCCTCCAAGTGGAGTAGCTTGACTTTTTGCTGTAGCAGATAGTTATGTGGTAAAGTTGATGATTCCCTTGTGCTTTAGGGGTACACCAGTATCTGACCCTGCAAGGTCAGGGTCTGATGTGGTTCACTTGGAGACTCCTAAAGGGTAGCCATCTGCATGTTCCCTTTGGTTTCCTTGCACACAGACTGGAAAGCATGGAAACAGCCCATAGAAGTCATGGTTCATTCAAAATCTGTCCTTGGAATTTTTGGATCAAATATATAAATGCCTAATGAGATCAGATGCTGCTCAACTAGATTGCTAAATATTGTTATACTATAGTATAAGACAGAAATGAAGAATCTTTCAAGTTCAGTTTTAGATGCTCAAGTTTTTTCATTACACTTGGTCTATGTGAGATCTGCATCCTTCAGTCATTCAGTTCTGGTTATGTCTGCATTATCATGGCTTTCTGTAATCAGTCCTTGGGCTTCCTATCTCAAAAGCTAAATTGCAGGTGACTGTCAGAAATCCAACCTGCATACACTAATGCAATAAGTCATTAAAAGCCATGTTTAAAACACGTGTCTTAATACGTGAGACATACTTATCATATACTTACCTAGATGTTTTGGAATAAAGAGTTTAGTTTCCTGGAGGGCCGGACTTTATAACCCAGGTCCACTTGGCTGAGACGTACCCCACACATTACTTTCACATCCTACATCCCCAAAAGCCAACACCCCAAACTTTTAACTATCCACTATATGCCCACATCTTTCCAAATTAGGGCTATAGCTGTATTTTCTTTCTCACTTTCTCACTCTTCTTTGATACACTTTCACTTCTCTAAAACATTTCCCTGCCTACCCTTGCCTCTATCTTTTTTTGTCCTCTTCGAAGACTTGATTGCTTCTGGATGTATTCAGTCTTACGTCTGTGATCTCATCCAACTTCCCAATTTTCTCCTGCCCACCTTGAAGAGCTGCCCAGCTTTCTAGTCTGTCAGTCACTGGCTCAACAGAGTACTTTTGCAAGATGCTGCACTACGCGCAGTAGGAAAGCTGCAAGAGACAGAAGCTTTTGCCTCCCATGGGAGTGAATTACTGGAGATCGGCTGCCATGCAGTGTCTTGTTCCTGCCTGAGGCAGCAACTCCCAGCTTCTGAACTTTTCACTTCATTTCCATACATATTGCTGTCCAAAATTAATGCCTTTCACATTTCAGCATGCTAAAATATGCAGTCAGAAAATCAGCTCATTTGATAAGCAAGCAGATCATGAACTGCTCACGAGCCACTTCTTGGCCATGACTATTTTAGTCAACAAAGAGAAGCTATAGAAAAAATTGTCCATAGTATCTAAATATGAAAGCTTTGAGAGAGATATTAATGTTTTCTTTATTTCTTGAAGACAAAACGGGATGTCTTTGTCTCTCCTAAAATTCTACCAGAGGTACAGCAGGGACAAATCTGCTCCATAAAAACAAAATTACACAAAAGAAAATTAAACTAATAAAAAGAGAGAAAGAGGGATTACAATAACAATAAAAAACAATAGGCAAAAGAGAAAACAGTTCTCCCTCCTTATTGTTATGCATCCAGAATCAGTGTCTTACTCATTTGTTAAACTTTTATAGCACTGGGAGGCTCAAATACTAATTTTCTTCAGCATGAAAGTGCCCTTTTTAACAGATGAATATGATGCTCCCAGAGCAGGAAAGAGCAGGCATCTGGGGGATGCTGATGTTATCTTCTACTCTGCTGGAGGTCTGTGGGCAAGACACCTTTGCCTTATTGTTTCTTCTACCCTTTTTCTGCCCTGACCTGTTGGTGCTGGAAGAACATCTGGTCAAAAGCCATCTGTTGAAACCAGCTGCAATAGAATTTTGATGTTACTCTGTTACGATTTTCATGGACAGTGAGGCTAAAAAATAATTTTCCAGAAAGTAGAAACTTTTGCTTCAAAAATGGAATGGTGTCCATGTGGAAATGAAGCATGCATACCCCATGAGAAGGGCAATTGGGTGGTGTGCTGTCATGGCTGCCCATGAGCCACCTAACCACTTCCAAGGGGGACATTGTGGTGGAAGGGAATGCAACGTGCATCCAGCTAAGTAGTCTGATGAATCACAGGAGTGGCTATCCTAGGGACAAGGAGAGAAGTAGGCAGTGCAGCAGCATTATTTATTTGCAGTAATGGGAATTCTTGTTGGAAAAAGAATGTCCTTCAACCTTCTGTGAAAATGGAGAATTAAAGTTTTACAAGTGACAAATTGAAAAGCCTGTGTACAGTGATGAAAGCCTTTGCTTCAAGGTCTTCATATGTGTAAGTATACAGCTGAAGCCACCCATAATAGAAATAATTAGCTATACTGGTTTGTTTGCTGAGGTTTTCATTACTTGCTGAGCTTTATTTAATGGCACTGTGTGTATACTAACAACACACTCAGCTCTCCAGGACTTTTGAAAAAGTAGGCCATTTAAACAGGCGAACTTCACAGGGTAACCTTAACTATTGGTAAGAAGATGGACCAGAAATTATGTTCATGGCCATACTTGCAAGACTCTGATGATGATAATAATAATAATAATAAAAAAAGAAGATATCATGCCATTGACAAATAGAAACAATTTTATATCTAATAGGATTTAAGTAATAAAGGCTGAAGAGCTGCAACAGCTGCAAAGAGATTAGATACGTTATGTTTTCTCGGTGTAATAAAACTTGTCAAATAAAGCTGAATAAAATCTTCTTATCTGTGTCTCTGGCTTATTTTTCCTGCAGACTCTTTCCTTTCAGCTGATTGCGGGAATCACCATTTCTCTAGAATGGCTACACACACGACAGTTCAATTAGAGTCAAGTTAGTGAAAGTTATTGCTGGATTTGCTTTTGGTTGTGCTTTTTTTCTTTGCCTTTTTTTTTTTTTTAAGCAAAGGACATCTGCAGCATTTGGAAAATATGAAGCAGATCAAAAAACCCACTCCACCAATCTGTTACCAATCTCTGCTGATATTTACTGGACAACTGGGCTAAACTCTGTATATCACTGTAGTACTATTAAATTTAGCACTGTGTTACACCAGATCTGGTTATGATTTAAAAATATACCTCATCAAAATAACAAGACTGCCTTTCCCAATGGCACTAGATGCTGCCTTGACTACTCCAACCTGTTCCTCTGTGTGGTTTCCCCCTTCTCACCTGTCTGATCTCACCTCTGATACATCTCTGGGCACTTTCTGGAGTCCTCCTCCATTCTTTCTGGCCCTCCTGCCTCTGTTTCTCCGTCTCTAAAGGCAAACATGGTCTTTCTAGGGCTGCTGTCCTAATGTTTGCTGAGAACTTTAGTATATGCAGATGGTATTTGTGTTCAAAAGTGTGAGTTATTATTATTATTGTTAATAAGATGTGACAGGCTGACATTTTGCTAACCTTTCCATGAAATCCAAGGCCAAACCTGCATCTGGGTTATAAACACGCATGGATTTGCCATGTGGTTCATCCTTACATCCAGGCCAGTATTTCTGAATTTTTGTGTGTGTCTGATTCAAATTATAGGAGCATCTAAACCAGAGGTATTGTTTTAAATACTGAGTGGGAAGAGCACATGACAATGCTCATTTGAGCAACATTGCCTTTGGCACATATTTGAACAAAGTAAATTACCTTCCAACACAAACCAGTGAATCTAGTAAGAAAAGCTAAGGAATCCATCCAAGCTGATGTAATACATAAAGACACAAACATCATCCATAAATCAATAGGCATTGATTTAGGTAAATGAGAGCTTTGCCCTTAGGTAAGAAAAATTTTACTTGTTTATATTATGCATTTAAAATGTTTCATGCAAGATTTCTGGGGACACATATCCAATATTAATTAAAATTTAAGTGTGTTGTGTCAGTGCCCACACACCCATTATTTAAGATTTATTTTTTTTCCAAATTAAATAATCTCTCCAACATTTTTACCCCTTCCAGATAGAAAGCCTGGTAAGCCAATGCGTGATGACAATATGATAACCAATTAGAGCAAAAAAGCTGAAACCAGTTGTTGGTGCTGAAAGTACTGTCAAGATCTACAGTGTTACTGTATCTGAAAAAAATTCTGGCTGCTGTTTCGAACACATCTGTTCGCTGGGGTAAACGGGAAAAGAAATTTCTCTATAAATTTAATCTAATAATTTAATTTAGTCTCAATCTTAATTGCACAGAACCATGAAGACACCAGGAATATAAACATCAGTGTAAACCCTATGTCACCCTGCTGAGAAGGGCTGTAGTCAGCTCTGAGTGAGCCAGCGTGATTCCTCGGGGATGTAACTGCATTAACCGGAGTGTTTCCAGCCTCTAGGGTGGCATAGCAGAGGTTGGATGTGCAGGTTTATTGAAAGGATGGAGGGGGTTAAGGTGCTTCTGTTCTTTTGATAGCATGGGAAGTCTGATGACTGGACGGATGCATTACTCTGGATTTAGGGAGTCTAAAGCAATGAGGCCAGTCCAGCTGTCAGTAGGTGGTATACACACATCACACTTGGCATCTCACTTGTCTGATCATGGCCAGCCTTTCTATGGACCAGGCTAGAGTGTGAGTGTACACCACATCAGTGCAGTGGTCAGCATCTCTGGGGGTCTTGGGCTGTCTTCCTCCCTATTGCCTGTGTATGTGTTTCTATTATTACTAGTACTACAACATTATTCTTCCTTCCTTACATAGTAAGGGAAAAATTGTACTGGGATATACTCTTCACAGATTTAAATCGCAAATGACACCACTGATTTTCATGAAGATTGTTGAGTTTGTTTCCAGCTGAAGTTTTCATACATTTGTTGACACTGACTTATAGCTGCTGCTAAATATATCATGTTAGTCATTGGATGGGTAAAAAAAAAAACATTTCAGAACATGTACCTCTTTTCCACTTGTCTTCCCCTCCCATGAGGTCAATTTGTTCTCAGTGGCTCAGGCGCAAATAAAGCCAGAGAAGAGCCTACAAAAGTTATGCCTTCCCCTGGCCTGGCTACAGAGTTGTGTTTTTTTTAAAAGCCCTTGGCATTCGGGTGGTTTTTGCAGTGTGACAGGACATTTAAAAAGGCACTTCTATGGCTGAGTTCTCTGGACAGAAAATTGTTCATGGAGGTACAGAGCCAACTTGTTTTTCTAGGAATATCACTGGCACTCAAGAGAGCATAGAAAATGGAGAATTACATCTTCTGCTTAAATTTCACCACCTTTCTCTCCCACTGGAAGATTATAAAAAATCCCATGTTACAAGTAGAGATTTGCTTTAGCTCTTGTCTGAAGTTCACATTTTAATATTAGTTTCTTTCTGTTTTGTTTGGATTGTCTCTTTTTCTTTTGCTGGTAAATACTTAAAGAAAGTTAGCCCGACAGAAAATGCTGGGATCCAAGCTTTGGGTAGTTTGCTGCCACCAAAGTCCTTTGAGCCGTATCACCAATATTGAATATAACAGTCTTGTCAGATTACTTTTCTGGCATCGTTTTTCATACATGATTGACAGGTGTAACAAGCAGGTAGGCAAGAAACTTAGTTTCTTGCAGGACAATGGTTGTGCACATTAGAAGCTTTCTGAAATGCAGAATGTTACTAAAGGCCATAACCTGATATCAGCAGTGGAGCTGGTTGCAAACCACTCAGTGCACTCCTGTTCTTAATATTTTTTTGGTTTGTTTTGTCACTTACTTCTTATAATAGATCAGTACTCATGTTCTCATGGTATTTCTTTCATACTAGGAGCCCCCAGGACATGAGAACCAATTAAAGACATTAACATTCTTGCATCAACATTAAGCCAGAGAAAGAATTTACAAGAATTTCAAGTTCACTCTGCATGCAGGAGGTGGTTATCATTTCCATATGGCTCTCAAACTGTCTTCCAGTGAAAACCCACGCCTAAAGAAGACCTAGCAGGGCCTGAGGCATGATTCACTCCAAATAGCTTTTGAGTTCCACCAGCATAATTTATTGGAAACATTCTGCTTTTGTTGGAAATACTCACAGCCAGTCTGGGAGCTACTAGAACATGTCCCTAGTATGTAGAACAGATTTTGAATTGCAAAGCTCCAAGTATCCATGGCAAGTGGTTGGACAAAGAGCCTCATGACTGTCTTTGTACTAGGTCCCAGATAGCATATACACTCATGCTGTCAGTCACTTCTTTGTTTTGTTTTGTTTTGTTTTAATATTGGACACTTAGAAGTTGTACTCCAGCTAGACAAGCCGGAGTCCCAGTAACAGAGCCTTGTACAAGCAGAGCTGTCCTTTTCAGCAAAAGGAACAGCAACTACTTATGTTCCCCATCTGGTCCTGAATGAAATGCTTTGTCACAGTGGCTGGGGAGGAGAAGGGGAGGGAAGCAGAACCATAAGATCTGAGAAAATGATGATCCGTGTGATCAGCTCTTAGCTCATTCTCAATATGCTCTGCAGCCTGGCCACGTTCATGGGCTCTGCTCTGGAGCATGACACCAGCTCCAGTGTGTCATTATGAGCAGCTTTTTCCTGCCTGAAGGAGGAAAGAGGCATAGTACTAGAAATCTGTGGGATTTCTGGCCCTTGCCTTGGCAATTCTGATTTTGGACTGCCTCTTTTGCCCTCACCAGCAGCTTGTCATTTCTTAAATGGAGAAAGCACACATAAGTACAGGCGACTGTATTCTTCAGGAGTAGACCTATGCATTAATGCAACATAATGATTTATAAACATCTATAACTTCATTTTCTATGTGTAGAAGGTTCAATGACTGTATTATAGATAACAGTCATGTGTAATTACACTGCTGTTTTACCTGCTCTCATCCCAGTGACAAATCTCATTCCCAACCAGTTTTGGCTTAACAAAGCAGGTTGTTCAGATTATTTTCAAGGTGAGAGTGAGTCACTCTCTTCCTCTTGTGCTGTTTCAATCCCCATTTCTTTCCATTAAAACTTTAAAAAGTGAAGACTTCTCTCTTGCTACCATTTCACCAGCAGTTCCCACATGCAGGCTACAGCATTTCTCTGCAAAACCCTTGTGTTTCAGAGAGGTGAAATGGTGTTGACTATACTGAGGTTTGTATTTTACAGTTGCCCATATACATGTCTGAGATAAGGGACTAGGGATGTTTCTAATTAATATTACTGATGTTTGTTGTCTGTGCAGCAGTAGAGACAGACCCCCACTACTCTAAGTGCAACAGGTGCATCTAATGTCTATAAAGAGTGAGCAGGCAAGCATTAATCTCCCTGACCTTGGCTATCTACAAGATATGAGTCTTATCTGACCCCCTTGTCCAAGCTCCCTGTGTGCTTGGTGGAGAGGGTGATAAATCCCTCCAGTTTCAGACATCTCTCTCAGGCTGGAATTAATCATCTCAGAAGATAATCTCTCACTGCTGGCTCTAGTGGAAGCTGAGTGTGACTAACATGGATTAGATAGCTGTGTTTCAGATTACTGATTTCCTTATTCCATTATGTTCAGAACACTGAGGCCTTCTTTTCTGTAAGGGTAGGAGAGAGATGGACAAAGCCATAATTTCATAATGCACAGTGCCAGGCAGTGCAACTGTCAAATACCCATACTTATCCTCATTTCTTGTACACTCATTGTACACCCAGGAGCAGGAGTAAGAAATTGGATTATGATTCTTGCCCTCCTGTCATTTCCTCAAGTAGCAGATTGATAAGTCAGCAGAAAATAGATGCTCACCTATAATAAATATATTTTTAAATTCCATTATATAAAAATATAATTAATCAATTCTTTTTATTAGGGTTTTCTTATGCTTACACAGCAAATAAATGCATTATGTGTGGTTGTAATTGTCAAGGCTAAAGAAATACATTGCTGCTGATTTGCCTGTTAATTGGACTGAAAATCTTCCAACAACATTGTAATATTACCACTTCCTTCTGACCCTGTGGAAGAATAATCAGAAAAGCAACAATACACAGAGTCTCAAGGTGAGATTATCTGTCTTTCTCCTTGGCAGCAGGATCTGCTCAGAATGTTAATCAATGCTGTTTCCAAACTTGAAGGCATCTACTAGCACAAGCACTTAAACTATTCAGTCCTTAATGAATTTGTCCCGATGGCACATCTTTCCTGCGCACTCCACTTCTCGTACCCCTGCACTGTCCAGATGTAACTGTCACGGCCTTTATAGGCTCTCTTCGCTCCTATCCTTTTCATGAGCAGTTATCCTACTCAAAAGTGACAAAATTGAAATGACAGATGAGGAAGGATCATTGCTCTCTTCTCTCTGGGAAGATGCTACTCTATGTAGATATTGGGTTCAATGCCTCCATGCTGCAAAGTCCAGGCACTTGTTTTTTAAGATTCTGCCATAACAAGTTAGTTCATATTCCCCTTGAATAACCAGTAGAAACATTAGACTGAGATCTGTAGACTGCAAACAGGAAAAGCTTGTAAAATTTGGCATCATCCTGTGGAATTTAATTTTGGACAGCATCTGAGTTGGTCCTTTCCTGCAGGGTGTATTCAGAGACACCAGCAGCTATAAAGCTTTCCACACCTCTCTTGTGGATTTTATTACTCCTCTTATAGGGTCTGCTACACTACTGCACTGAAAGAGCACAGCGCAGGTTTCCCTTCCCAAAAAATCTCCCCCTGAATGGGGGAGAGCGTGGCAGGAGGCCAGGAGCTTGATCTCTCTTCTCTGTGTGAGGAGCAAAGGTTTAAAACCAGGAGATGCTATTTGCTGTCAAACATTTATTTTTGTGGCACCACATTTAAAGGAGGGACATGACTATGAAGCACTTCACTTGCAGGAAAAGACCAACATATAATTTTTTTTCCTAGCTTTTAGAGTTAAAGTCTGGTTTAAAGAACTTTAAGGAGGATTACACTAGAGACACTTCCCTCCTGCTAAATGGTGCAGCTTCTCAGTGCCTGATGGAAGCATATCTATTTCCATCATCTATAGGTGAAGCCAAGCAGCAGGACCATAGAAAAACAGAATGATAAAACTGCCAAATAGAGCATTTTCCAATATAATTATATATTTTTTGAAAATATAACCTTATATCTGTTTACAAATTATAGCTTCCTTCTGAGTATTTGCTGCATTTGTTGAGCACATGGGAAACACAGGTTGGAAGACATCAAGACTCTAACATTGCATGTCTTATTTCTTTTTTTTCTGCACACCCTTGTTTAGTTTGGTTTGGGTTTTTTGACCTCCTAATGCCCTTCCTCCCTGACCCGGAACATCAAAAAAGCAAATCAAATCTACACAGGGAAAAGGTGCTTGTTTAAAACTTGTTTTGATTTTTGACATAGCAGCAGCAAAAAGGCAGAGAATTTTTGTCACAAATAACCTCAGTCTTTAACCTGCAGCACTGCTTTACATAACATTCAGTAGTTTTGCCAACACAACAGGGAAAAATATACATTTCTAGATTTTTCTTCTTTGTGGTAAATAAGAAAGCACCTGTCAAAGAAAAATATTTGAATATCAGAGTTATGAGGTTTTTCTTTTCATGTCTTCTAATTTATTTACTTTAGGAGGCCTCTTGGTTCTTAATTTTGGAGTCTGAATACAGAATATTCTTAAATTACTTTCATTTTTTTAAAAAATCAAATAGATATCAATAGCTGGAAAAGAGTTCCTGAGGGACATTTGCAATGTGCATGAGTCCTATTGATGCCCTATTGAAGATGGAATCATGAGTGTAATTTTTATTGGCATCTGTCATAATAACTCCTTCCATCAAGACAGACAAAAGCTGCTCTTGGAGCAACTGGGGGTCAGGGTCTGCGATGTACCAGCACTGTGCTAAAGCTGGGGTATGTTGCCTGCCCATCACACATCACCTTTGGGCGGTCCAAAGTCAGGGACTTTAGCTTGGAGAAGAGGAGACTGAGGGCTGACCTTATTAACGTTTATAAATATGGAAAGGGTGAGTGTCAGGAGGATGGAGTCAGGCTCTTCTCAGTAACATCCAATGATAGGACAAAGGGTAATGGGTGCAAGCTGGAACATAGGAGATTCCAGTTAAATATGAGGAAAAATTTCTTCACAGTGAGAGTGACTGAACACTGGAAGGGGCTGCCCAGGGAGGTTGTGGAGTCTCCTTCTCTGGAGACATTCAAACCCCGCCTGGACGCCTTCCTGAGTGATCTGATCTAGGTGTTCCTGCTCCAGCCGGGTGATTGGACTAGATGATCTTTTGAGGTCCCTTCCAATCCCTGATATTCTGTGATTCTGTGTGATTCTGTGACTTTTGCCATTCACAGGTTAGCAAATCTGCAGAGAGACTGTGCTGATCAGTCCTACTCCTGCAGGATTTCCCTGATTGAATTTCTGTTTAAGCTTAGCTATGTCTCACAGTGAAAATCATGTGAACCTGTCTTAGCTTTAACATGCCCAGTAACACTACAGCTTTTGGTAATCGTTCCCCTGGTTAATTACTATTCATATCAAGGAAAACATGGTGGTTTTGAGGAAGCACAAAGCCTGGAGTTTACGTATTTACTTCCCCTCTATACTATTATTACATAAAGAATACAACAGAGGAAACAGGATCTAATTTCTGACTCACAATTGCATATATCTCTGCAATACAGAAGTACCTGAGCTAGTTGGATGTGAAAGAGTCCAGATCCCACTGCAGGTTAATTGGATATGCTGGTTATTAGCTGAGGCACAGATCTAGGTTGAGGCAGTTTAGTTTCATGTAGCCTGAGTGATAAGTCAGCGCAGAGCTATGCTGAGCCAGTGCCACTGGTTCAGCTTTCTACTTTTCTGTCCCAGAAGTGAGGGTACCACTTTACAATACCTATTAGTTCATGCCATGCTCACACAGCAGGAGTCATTGGCGGGGACAAGGTTTTAGGTAGGACTCAAGGTTTATTTACAGTGGTCTGGAAGCCCCATGGAAGAATAAAGCTGTACTGACTCCCAAACCAGGCTTCCAGTGTCTGGCCAAGTCTGGTGTCTGGCTAGCTTATAGATGCTGAGGTCTCATTTATCCTGTGCGAGAAAGGCAAAGGCACCCTCACATCAGAGATCCAGCGACATGATCAGATAAACAATATCACGACTGACTGATTATCTGCACAGTTTGAGCAGGATTAAGTTGCTTAAATACAAGCACCTAGGGGGCCCCGCCAGGTTTCCAGCTGCTGTTTTAAAAGAGCATTTCTGTTTGTGCAGCACAGCTGGCAGTGTTGCTTGGAAGTGTCAGAACCCCAAGGACATTGGAATGACACTAGACTTCAACGTATAGACATTTCAATCACAGCACCACTAACAGAAAAAACACTTCTAAATCTACATGGGTTTGATCAAGAAGTGTAGTTCACAAACCTCAGTGATCCATTAAAACACCAGTTTCACAAGCCTTTAACTAATCCACCCTAATTTTAGGTATTTAAGACAGGGTTAAGAACCTGTGTACCATGAATTCCTTCTCTAGTCAATAAAAAGAGGTTTATCTAAGAGTTTATCTTAAATTTAGCAGATTCCACATGGTATTATTCCAGGGTTTGGTGGCTAAATAATTGTTGGCCAGGGATTTTCTTCCTACACGCTTATTTTGATCCACACAGGATATATTTATGCTTTGTGGCATCAGTTTTCAGAAGTAGCAGGTCTGCATGAGTCCAAGCTTGTAAGTAACTCACTGGCAGCCAGTGGAGCAATGTTTGCCTTTGAAAATGTGTGAGTAGAAGCAGGTTCCCTGCATTGTGTTCGGAGAAACAATCTGGGTATCGAAGAGTACACAGTGTTTGTCTACCTGAAAGTCCCTGCTGCAACTGATGAAATGTGCACTCTAGTTAAGTCTTGTTACCCTTTTGTCATATAGATTAGGACTATCTAGATTCAAAACAGCTCTGTTAGTGAAAGGGAGAGGGCGGGAGAGGAGAGGAAACCTAGCAGTGCATGAAATGACATTTCAATGAGAAGTATGCTATTCAGCTGACAGCTGAAATCTAAATTTTAGGAAGATGCGGAGAGTGGAGTCACGTGGGCAGACTTTATATACTGCAATGGCTTGAATTTTTGAGGGATGAACTGATGGTGATGTTTGAAAATGACAGCTTAAGGGGCACCAGATATAAGTGGTGGGAGGAATGGCACAGCTAGGGGAATATCCATAGGTTGTTGCCATGCTTTGTTTTATGATATGAAGCCTTTTGAATGCATTCATGTAACAAATAAATAAATTAATGAAGCGCATCACTGTCACCAAGGGCCTTTTCTGATATTTATCAGAGACGTGCTGTTTTCCCTTTGAATAGCAATGCTTTTCACTGCTGATGGATTCATGTAGGATAATCTCAAAATCTTAAAAAATTGAATAGATTTTTCAGCCAAATTAAAACATTGTTAACAAAATATTACAAAGTTTTTCCTCAGTTAACAGCTTAAATAAACTGAGAAAACTGGATATAGAAAGATCCAATGTGTATCTGTCTGAATATTTTGGAGCAGGTCTCATTCTTATCATAGAATCATTGAATCTTTTAGGTTGGAAAAGACGCTTGGGATCATCGAGTCCAACCATCAAGCCCTACTCTACAAAGTTCCCCCCTAGAAAGTTCTTATGACATAAGGATCAAGATACATTACATCACCATTCTATTTTAATTAGAAGGTTGCCTTTTGTGCCACTGAATAAGAACTGAAAATGGTCTGACATTTACACCACTTTATATAGCATTCTATTAGGTCTTACTACTGATTACTTTAAATCACAGAGAATTGTCATTAGTCATCACGTTCTTTCATGGTACAATCCCTAGTTCCAGATGCTGTAATTTTAAGAACTAGATCTTGAACAATGTAAAGTTCCTCTGATTTGTGTTATGTTAAACTGACAACACCCTGCTCTGCCTATAGATATGTAAATAGCGAGGTAGTGGATGGTGCTCAGGACTGTGTGGCATGTTTAAGAACTTGGCAGGCACAATAAGTTAGTTCCTGTTAGTTACTTCGTGTAGCTCTTTTGGCACATCTTTACACCAGTTTTTTATCAGCACTCAGTCTGTATTCCTCAGTTTTGTCCGTCAGTTTTTCCCTGCCCCTTGTTAGTGTGAAAAAATTGTTGGTTTTGTTCTGCACAGTTGCGCTTTCTGCTGTACAATAGCACTTCCATCTCAAAGAAATGTTTCTCACCTATTCAAGCATCTTAGGGTTTGTGGGCTTGGGTTTTCTTTCCTTTGTCTCCCCCCTATTTCCATCTTGACTTTCTGGTGTGGGCTTAACCTCCAACAAGACATTTGAATAGCTCTACCAGTACAGGAAAATCACACTGGGGATTTCATAATTGAAACTGAAGTGTAACGTAGGGAAAAGAATAAGAAGAAGAGGTGAGAGTGTTGAGATATTCAAGCATGAGTGAAAGGATAGAAGTTAAAAGATGGGACTTGTATTGAGCATTTTCAGATGAGCCAGAATTTTTTCCTTAAAGGAGATGGAATGAAAAGAGATGGGAATATCCACATTAAAGAATTCAGAGAAGAGATCCTTAACCTGCTTCATCACTATTTTGGAAACTGATGTTGTACAACTCTGGGTAAGTTGTTACTTTTTCCTTTGTCTCTTTTTTTGTTCTACTTTGCCCTGCTTTGTCACCATGTTTTGCAAGCCCTTGCAGAAGTTTTTAAAAAGTACAGCTTTCCATAGCATGGCTATAACAGCTCTTAAAAACACCTTCTCATCTGAAACAGCCAAGGATTTATGAATGTTTCAGATACTCAAATCTAGCATCATGGCTCTAAGTGCCTTCCATCCAGAAGTGTTAAAGTTAGATGTAATGCTCCTTCAACTGCTTCCAGAATACATTTAGGATAGGAGATGAAGTTAAGTATGCCTTTCTGAATTAACTCGCAGGAGGTGTGGCTACAATTCCTAGGCACTGGAACAGGCTACCGAGTCACCATCTCTGATGGTATTTAAAAGACATGCAGAAGTAGTGCTGAGGGACATGGTTTTGTGATGGACTAACTTGGCAGTATTAGGTTTACGTTTGGACTTGATGATGGACTAAATGATTCTATGGTTCTGTGATTAATCATGGGCTTTTTGCAGGACTGGGAAAGCAATTTAATATAATGAAGCCTCGGTTGATCAATATTAAACAATGTGATGATGCTCTGCTGTACTCCAGGAATGTTACTGTGGTCAGAATCTGTCAATTCTTATAGATAGTTTTAATAATATGGGTTATATTCATCCTGTAGACCTGAATCAAATCAGGATGGTTGTTCTGGATTAACCCCAGCCAGCAACTAGGACCACACAGTTGATCACTCATTCCCCTGCCCCCCACAGTAGGGCAGGAAGAAGATGTAGAAAAACATGAAAAACACCTCATGGGTTGACATGAAGACAGTTTAATATCACAGTAACATAAACAAACAAACAAACAAACCCACAAACAAACCAACAAACCAACAAATAAAATCAACCCCAAACAATTTTAATATAATATAATTATGGTAAAAAAAATGCAAAATAAAGTGATGCAATTGCTCTCACCAACCGATGACTGATTGCTCAGATGGCTGATGGCCCAAGCAGTGATCATGGATTTCTGCCCTTTGGCAGGAATGAGAAGCTTCTATGGGAAGCTGGAAAAGTCCTTCACTTAATATAAGCATTTCTTAACAACAGCTATCACGGTATATGTTGTCAACATTATTCTCATACNTGTCAACATTATTCTCATACTAGATCCAAAAGCCAGAAGCTACTAGGAAGTAAATTAACTCTATCCCAGCTTAAACCAGGACAATAAACCCAGAGCTTGGTAAGGATTTTTCTTCAGAGAACAATTTACTGGTCATAGCATGAAATGAACACTTATAACATTGATTTGAATTGAAATCCAAATATTTTTTAAAATTAATAATGTTTAATCTGCTTTTTTCTTCTTCATGTTTTCCATACAAAACCTGCACTTTTCAAAGAAAAAGAAACAACTTTATTCAAAACATAATCTATGTGTGTCCTGGTTTGAGATAAAACAA
>VZTM01036559.1:8987-26532 GCA_013400555.1 Jacana jacana
CTAAACAATTTCCCTTACATATTTTACTGAATCCTTTTGCTCATCACATGACTTTCTACCCTGTCTGTCTGTATAAAATGCTAAGGTGGCCCAAAAAGACTTAGATGTAATTTTGCAATATATTATATAATCAATTCTCATGAGACCTAGTTTAGGAAAATTCAACTCTTTTTGCTTTGAACACTTTCATCCCTGCTGCTTAGGAGGATGAGGTTTAATTCTATCATAGACAGAATATGTAAAGTGATTTTGTCATCTAAAACCTGTGAAGGTCAGCAGACATGTCTGTATTCAAGTCAACAAAAAAAGAATATGATGCTAAAAATGTAAAAAGGATATGATATTAGAAGTGAAGCCAGAGATGTAGAAATACTGTTACTGTAGCTGCTTATTTTCCTCATAAGAGAGGAATAAAAAGAAATATTATTTGACCCAAACTCTTTTTTAAAATAGCAAAATAGTAAATTAAAAAGAAAAACAGAGAAACCAATTCAAAATAGAGTGCAAGACATCCCCTGAGCCCTCCCATGTCACTTCATGAGTGCTACCAGTAGCAGTTGTTATCTTGCTGCTCGTGAAATCCTTCCCTGTGTGAAATCACATCAGCCTTACCTGACTGCTTTCTAAAAGATCTCCCTATCTAGACAGAGAAGGGAGGAAACCCATTGATGCACCATGACTGCAACTTTACATTATGAAGGATATTCTGTTTTCCCTATGGATGAGTTGCCTCTTGGAATATGAAGTTCTGCAATATGCATTCAGTTGCAGATCAAAAAGGACCAGTGTGGAGTATATACAGTACCTTTACATTTCCTATAGTTTTACTTTTAAACATAAATAGCTATAAATGGCCCTCTTAATTGCTTGTAACTTCTTCACGACTCTTCATAAAAGAGTCTGGCATTCAGAATTTGACAAGTACTTGATAAGCTTTTCCATTTCCTCTTTGCAAGAGTTTAATTTCCTTCAGTCATTTAATTGCTTGTATTTCCAAACTTTCAAAGCCTATCCTCTTAAAAATGGATTTGCAAAAGCAGAAGACAATCACTTCAGCAAATTCTGAATTATCCTGTCGGAATGTAGATGTACATTTTTCAGGACTAAAACAAAAGAATATCTTTGCCTATAGGTATTCTGTTTAGTGTCTAAATGTTAAGAATTTGTATGAGCTATAGCTCAGAATTACAAGTGCCCACCAGCAGAATTACAAGTGCCCACCAGCAGCTACTTGGTCTTTACAAGACAAGGGAAATTCAGGGTCAAGTCACCTTACACAACTTGACAAATTTTCATGATGCAGTACAGATGGGAGGGATGCTCTCATTTCAAGTAAGAGAAGAGTTTGAGCAATGTGAAGGCTGAAAAGTTTTTATCCATTTCTCTGTGAAGAAGACTTTCGCAGCAATGCAGTCTCTTTGCAGAGCAAAGATAAAAAATGATCTTAACACAGAGGATGGGAGTGTTCTGAATACACTTAAGTTTTCTGCATTTTTGGATTATTAATTCTCTATGATAGTGACAATATCCCAATAAATGCTGAGAAGTTACATGGCTAAACAGAACACCATAGTGATCTAAAGATACTGGTTCCCTTCACTTTCATTTGCTATGGTTAATGTTGGTTAAATAACTGAAATATAACCAAAGTGATGTCATGCTAATAATGTCAGAGCTGAGGTTACACTGTGTACTTTCATTCCCCATAGTAACCATGAATAGGATGCATACATTTTTTTAAAATGAAATTAATTGAATTAAGAACCAGAAGTGATAGTTTATTGATGCATCAATATGTTTTGTGTCATAAAAATGAGTCATTGCTTCTGCAATTAGGTGGAGGAGAGATAGGATGTATTCATGCACATTTTATTTTATTAAATCTATTTTTGATATGTAACTCCAGTGTACCAAAGAGCCTGACTGAATTTAAAGGGGGATTTCCATCTCTATGAATTTAGGTCTTGCACAAACCAGATTATAGAGAGCAGATATCTAGAACAAAGGTTGTCCTACAAATTCTTAAAGCTAGTTTGAATTTAGGCTATTGTCCTGGTTTGTGGTAAAACAAACACATTTTCTGTTTTACAGTTTTACCTTTTTAACTAGGCCTCTTCTAACTAACTGAAGTCTGAAATTAAAGGCACATGGTTCAGGAACTGCTCACTCTCACAGTGACGAGACCTGATTATCCCAAGGAATGGTAAGCAGAGAGGCCCTTTCTTATACTTACGGCTAGAACAACCAAGGCCAGGGAATTTTGTTATTTGCCCTGTTGGAGGGTTGGAATTGGAAAAGCATAGAGGGGTCAAATCTGTAGGGAGCAGTAGACAGGACAGGTGACCCAAAATTATCCAACTGGGGTGTTCCATCCCATCTACATCATGCTCAGTATAAAAGCTGAGGGATCAAAGGACAACTCTCTTCCTTCAATGGCTGATGTCTGAGGAGGACCCTGTCTGTTTGTCTGCCTCTGATCCCAATCCGAGCATTCCTGACTCCATATCTGGAATTCAGCTCCTATTGATCACCGAATCCAGTCTGGGACTTTTCCTGATACCTGTTGGTGATGTGATTGTCATCCTCAGAGCTTCATACGGTTTTGTATATATTGTATCTATTTCATTATTTTCTTCCTTTTGTTTTTGTTTTAATTCTAGTATTAATACTTCATTAGTTTAGCTCATTCTAAACTTGTAAATCACCTTATCCTCTTCCTCTCCCCTTCTTTTTCAGGAGAGGAAGGGCCATCTGTTTGTCTGGTTTTGGTAATTTTGGCTGAAACCACGGCACCTATGATCCACTGAACTTCGTGATCCTTGCTGACTTTTTTTCTGCCAGAATACTTTTTTTTTTTAAATTGAAGTTTTGCTACAGCTTATCTATGCCAAGATTCAGACTTTCCATTTCCTCACAACTCAACTGCAGAACAAAAGACCTACCATCACACTCATTGTATCATTTTAATTAATGATAGATCTAAAATAGATATGAATAAATAAACTAAAAAATATTACAGAGTCTCCAGGGTCTCCTTTCTTGTGGTATGTATTTCCTTCCACAGTCATCTTTCCACCTTCGACTCCCTCTTCAAATTTACATGCTGTTCTTTTGCTATTATGACTGGCTGTAAATAAAGTAGATCACGATGTCACTTTCAGAAAATATCATCTGTCTTGCTGACTTATCACTCTCAATTTTTAACTTCCTACAGAGATGTTTGAATTTACTGTTACTAATTTTGTGCATGAAGGAAAACACTGTGGATGTGGCAGCTAATGTTGGAACCACAGCCACAACATCAGAGAGCAGACAGAACATGGAATTAAGCACCCTCTGGTTTGACTGGGCTGGTTGGCATCTACTTGGAGCTCATTTTGAGTGCCAGTCATCAATGTCTAACCTTGCTATCGCAGTTACTCACAGTGTTCCCACATTCCTCCCAGATTGGTGCTGGTTCCACTGCTCTTGGTCAGGACTCGGTCTATCAAGAGGGGTGGGAGACATTCAGGTCTTCTCAGATGTGGGACAGACCTGTCCCATGGCACCTGCAGGACCAAGCCAGGCAGGCTGCCAAGGCAGACCTCCCACTGTCACACATAGAAACCTCTCACAGAGACCCAGTGCGCTCCTTTTATCTATCCAAGTTGCCCAGGAACGTCCCGTATCTGTTGCAGTTGAAGAGTTGAAGAGGCTGATCTCCAGCCTGGTGTTTTCAGAAAGGAGCTCTGGCTTCTCCATGTGCTGGGGAGCCCTCCCATCCCAGCGAATGTCACCCTGATGAAAGCCCAGAGCTGCACTAACAGGACACAGAGATGAGTGGGAGAAGGTGGCCACACAGCCAAATGTGCTGGTATGATACATGAGAGTGTGTGAGCCTCGGGGCCTGGCTGTGACCTCAAGCAGAAGGGATTTTATGAGAGGACATAAACAGTACTGGTTTTCTTGTACAGTGCAAAAATAGCAGCCAGCAGTGGTGCCAGCTATCTAGCTCTTCAACATTATTTATGAACACTTTTCTCTCTCCTACTCATTTTTTCCCTGATAGCAAGTGACTGTGCAAATGTAAAGTTTTAATAGATGGTCTCACTAAGATTAAAGTTATGAAATGGAATCTCCTATCTCCCTGTTATGGTTTTACTATACAGTAAATGATCTAGGTCTCCTACTAGAAAAAGAAGGCACCATGCTGTGCTTAAACTGTCTCTAAAAAGATAATACCTATTGTTTGGGAGAATTAACACTAAAGAAGTTGATTTATCCAACTGTGATCTTTTTTTTCTTTTCCAAGGTCACTTTTACCATCATTCTAGTTCTTTCATTAGGGATTTAAAGTTTTGTTACATCCAGAATAGGAAAGGCACATCAACATCAGTGAGAAAAAGAATGATTGTTACAAACACTTAACAATGTGTTGTAACCTTTGCATTTAGAACTATTTTTCTCTAGAAGCACACAACCTCCTTTATTCTTAAAGAGCCTGACTATTTTCTTGATGTTTATTCTTCAACTGGCTGCATTCCAATTTTGCTCAAGGAAAGAACAGTTTTGATGGCATCTTTGTGCAATAACAAAGTCTTTGTTCTTTCTTTTTCTATCAGAAAGAAGAAGAAGAAAAAAGCCTCCAGGTTTTCTATGCTCCAATTGCTATATCATATATGTTTACAAAGCTTTCCCCTCATAATCTATGAAAATATTTCTGTGCTTCATTCCCTGTAGGAAGCATTCTTTAGTTGTATCCAGTAGGTATAACTTACATGGCTAGCTGAAAATGCAATTATTCAAAGTTTTAGTTTTGGATTAGCTAGGAAAGCAAAGATGAAGTCCTGGTTCCAAGGAAATTCTTAGGAGTTTTAAAACTGTCTTTGAGGCATCAGATTTAATTTCAAAACTTGATATTCATATGTAGGTAAAATCAATATGCTAGGCTGGAACCTCACATCATATTGCTATCCTCATCATCTAGTTGTATTACCTGAGAGCCCAGGAGTCTCCAGTCGTGGTTAATCACTGCATAAAAACAGATGTTCCCTGGTTCAAAGGATGGATGCAGGCAGAATACTACAAAGAAATAAAAAATATTGTTCAGCAGGAGACATGACCGTATCAGGATAACACCAGCAGATGGATGTCATATCAGTCCAAGAATTTGGAGGAGGGCAGTAAATTAGAAATGCCTATGCACATCTTCAAAGTGGAAAGGGGTATACATGGGCTAAGCCAGAGGTTTGAAAGTGTTGCAGGTGTAGAAGTAGTGCCAGATAAACCAGAAAAGCAGAGTCCAGAGAGAAGTCCGAGCATATAAATGGTCCAAAATTCAACATGAATTTAGAATGGAGTTCAGCTCTCCTTGTTTTGCTGAAATGTTGCCACTTTGGGCCATTGTCAGTACTGGGATACTCAATTACAGGAGATTACAGAATCACATGATCACAGAATTGTTGAGATTTGAAGGGACCTCTGGAAGACATCTGGTCCAACCTCGCTTCTCAGACAGGGCTACAGAAAGCCAATTGCCCAGGACCATCTCCAGACGGGTTTTGAATATTTTCAAGGATAGAAGATCCTCAATGTCCCTGGAAAACCTGTGCTGGTTCTCTGTCACCCTCACAGTAAAAAAATGTTTCCTGATGTTTGGGAGAAAACTCCTGTGTTTCAGTTTCTGCCCATTGCCTCTTGTCCTGGCACTTGGCACTGCTGAAAAGGGCTTGGCTCCATCTTCTGTTACAACTTCCCTTTGAGGACTTACATACATTGACAAAATCCCTCTGAGCATTCTCTTCTCCAGGCCAAACAGCCCATGGTCTCTCAGCCTTTCCTCATATCAGAGATGCTCCAGTCCCAGACCATAAATCACTTCAGCGGTAATGCACTGGACTCTTTACAGTAGGCCCATGTCTGAGACCACTAACCTTCTTTGCAGCAAGGGCACATTGCTGGCTCCGGTTCTACGTTTGGCAGTATTGTGAAAATAAGGCAGTGTTTAAGAATTTTACATTTAAACTTTATTTTATTTTAGGAAAAGCTTTATTTTGTTAAGGAGTTTATAAACGAAAGCTGTTAAATCTGTACCAGACCAAGAGGAATCCAAGGTAATGACTATGAGATTATTAACCAGTTCTTTAAAGGGTTGTTTGGTAGCAAACTGCCACTCCATAACAGGTTTTCATCAACAGTTAAAGTTTAGAAAGCTAGGTAGATCAAGAAAAAAAGCAAAATCCACCATTTGTGACCACCTGTGCTGGTTTTATTTTCAACTATACTAGGGATTTTTCATTACATTCACCTCCTGTGAAAGGAACATAGACAGCGTGTTAAAGGGTCAAGTGGATCTTTTCTTCCTGATACTGAAAAAGGTTGTTACCCGCTCTACTTTTTTGGAATGTTAATTGAAATCATAGCTACCTTTAACACCTCACTGAGCACATATTTTACAAGTAAAACCAGTAGCTGTTAGGTCATATGAATTAATATGCAGTGGTAGCTTTTATAAGTTTTTACACTTTGCCACGTTTCTCTCTCTCCAAAATATATCGAAAGTTAACGCCTTCAGTTGGAGATGTTCATCCTCTGTTTAATCAGACTGATTAAGTGGCGGTCATTGTAGCATGACTCATTCCTTCTGGATAGGAATATTTACACAATATTATCTTTGTTATGAAGTGCAGTTATGATTCACATCAGTCCAAGTCTTACTTAAGTGAGTATAGTTATGGTTACATTTGGAATGCTTCATTCTATTTGGTGGTTTACCGGTAAGTGAGCTCAATACGTATGCTGATACTTTCTAAAGGAGTAAAAAAAAAAAAGGAAAAAAGGCTGACTGCGTTCTTTAAAGATTGGTGCTGCTAAGACCATATGTTCTCATTAGATGGAAATGAACCTCCTTAGAGGAAAATTCATGAAAAAAACTGCATTAGAACCTTCCCACAGAGAACAGGAGGTTGCTGACGCATTTGGTCTTGTACAAGGTACTGACAGAGACACAGGGTAAAGTCATAGACAGAGCTTCACTCTTCAGCAAAGCTTTGATTTTACTTGTGCTACTAGATCTTCAGGAAGATTGCAATAAAAGAGGATCATTTGGAATAGAGTTACCATAAAACATGTCCCCATTAAGCTGAATTATTTGCACTTATGTTTGAAACAAAACAGCTGAGCCCAGTTTATGTACTAATACTGGTATCTGGGATTGTGTCCTTGTAGTTGTGCATGATATAGCCTAGCTTTTTCCTGTGTTGACCTTGCACATTACACTCAGTGTTTCAAAGCTAGCTCAGTATCTAATCAACAATGGCAATTTCTGTCCCATAAAAAATTCCCATAAAAATTATGTTCTAATAGAATTAAATAATGTAAATAGAACTAAAAAGTTTCCCATGGCCCCCTTTCTTTTTTTTTTTTTGTTATAGTGACAACTAAACTATACAAAAACTACCTACACTAAATTTTTCACAAACCTATATACATTTCTTTTGATTAGTCCACTAAGGTAAGAGATAAATGTAAAGCTACGTTCTATTTCAGAGCAGTGAGATCTACATTGTATTTTTCTTGTAAAGTAAGGATGTGAATCTTGAAGCAATCAAAACATTCCAGGTATGCTTGAAAAGGAAAGGTTTTGACCTTACCCAAAAGCAACATTTCATCTTTTTCTTCCCCCAAACAAACAGACACATTGACAGACATCAAGGGAACTGCTGAATTTTAAAGATGCTATATTGTCTGAGAGAAAAACAATATTTGTGACTGCAATTTTTGACCGCTACTCCTTCACATCTAAAAGTCACAGAGATGTCTCCACTTGTCTTATGCAGGGCATGCCTAATATATGAGTTAGCTATGCATTAGTTCTGCCTTCTTCCACATAATGAGTCAATCAAGGAGCTGCATTTGTCATTTATATAAGTCTCATAAGGTGGAAGCGTGGACCAAACTGCCTTTCTTTCACAAATTCAAGTTTCCCTACTTTTCACTGCACTTTCATGTCACTTAGGCTGTAACAATTACTTTTTACAAACTATTTCACACAAGGCACATCGTATTTAACATAAGCCAAGTAAAAGGGAGGTACATAATCATCTTAGCTGACTCAGACGTTTATGGAAGTGAACAGATTAGGTGTCCTCAGTTGTTTCAATTAATTAAAAAATATAAAAATTAATATCTCACACTTGAACACAGAAAGAGACCTTGCAGAAGTGTTGAAGCCATCAAGAAATGCTTTTGCAATGCAGTTTGGCAGCACAAAGTCCATAGCTTTTTTATAGCATTCAATCTACAGAGGTTATTTTATCTATGTAGGACAATAAATACAACTACACCTGCAGCAGCTCTGGACATCTCATTACAGGGAGACAGTGAAAGATTGGAAGAAATCCAGGGTAGCAAAACGCAAGTGATAATTCACTTGCAAGACAGACTTATGGAAATATTAGATGGGCTAAATACATACCAGTTAAGCCAAAGAGTATGTAAATGGAGACGGAATTCCACTACTATTTGATTAATGTAGACAAAGGAGAGGGAGATAGGTATATTTTGTTTGTTTGGCCTTAACCTTGATATAATGAGATTTCACTGAGCTCATAGCAACAAAGGAAAGATTTAGGACAACACCAGGAAAAAAGTTCTCATGCAAAGTACTGATTTGCACTAATTACCACATCCAGCTGCAGACACAGCTACAACAAAATGCACGCCAAACTAGCCAGCCAGCCTCCTCTGTCCTTCAAAAAACCCCCAACAACCTAAAAGCAAAAGAAAGAACTGCCTGAGTACACCTATTTAGCTGTGCAATGGGGGCAATATCTTGCTCACACAAATGAACTTCTAGCACCTATAGTTTTGGTGTAGTCATTGTCTCAATTAATTGTAAGAGCATCATCAAGATATGGTAGCGATCCTGTCTTCCACTGGCCATAAAGCTCCCCTCTTAGGAAAGACTGACAATAAAATAAATTCTTATTTTCTGGAGAGCCTTCAAACTCTCATGTATAGAGGATTGGACCATGCATATTGGAAGGTTGGCCTACAGAGATAAAACCCCACATCCTTGCGACATGTGTAGTAACAAAGAGCAAATATCACTGCAGCTCTGAAAGTTTACCCATTCATGTCCAAAACTCTGGTTTTGGAGCCCAAATGTTAAACACACTGAAAAACTTCCACTTATTACAGAGATACAGAGAATATGTTTTCTAATAGGGAGATAGTAGAGCTATACACTATTTCCTACAAACGATTTATATAGGAGTCTTTCTGGATCCTGAGAGATTCTTCTCCAGGTTCATCTCCAGAATTCTGGAAAGGTATGATTTTCAAAACTCGGTCATATACAAAGTGTTTGCTCAAATATATTCCCTCTATTTTGAGGGATCTAACAAAGATAATCAATGAACATTACAGTGGTGTTAGATTAGTTTTGTTTATTGAGCTTACTATATGAAATATAATTACAAATAATAATTCAAACAATGCTCAAATCCAAACAGTGATTTGCAGTGATAGTGGCATTTCTATTCAAGCCGTAGTCTTCTCAGTGGTTCCCAGTGACAGGATGAGGAGCTATGGGCACGAGCTGGAACATAGGAAGTTCCATTCAAATATAGGAAAAAATTCTATATGGTGACAGTGACAGAGCACTGGAACAGGCTGCCCAGGGAGTTTGTGGAGTCTCTCTGGAGACCTTTAAGCCCCACCTGGACACAGCCCTGAGTGATGTGCTCTGGAGTCACCATCCCTGACTGTGTTCAAGAGTAGATTAGATCTGGTGTTGAGGGATATGTTGTAGGGGAGAACTTGTAGAGTAGGGCTGATGGTTGGACTTGATGATCCCAAGGGTCTCTTCCAACCTATATGATTCTATGATTCTATGACAATCCTGCTTTAGCAGGGGAGTTGGACTAGATGACTAGATGTTCTCTAGAGGTCCTTTCCAACTCTGACAATTCCATGATTCTGTGATTTCTTTGACGTACACAGGAATGTGACTCAGTTCTCCTTGCTGAGATGCCCTGCCATCATTACTAACTGTAACAGAACAGAAACTTTAGCGTAAAACATAAATTAAATGCAAAATATTTAAAGAAGGTAAGAATTTTCTCTCCTTGCTTAAGAATACTACATGCTAAAATTTAACACCACAAAATGTTTTATCCAAAGCTCCCAAAAAACCTCGATACTGGCTCATATCTAGGGAATTGCAGGAAAGGGACTGTTCATTTCAGATATCTGCAAAGCCAAAAAGGGGAAAAATAATAAATTATATCCCTTTGTGAGATATAGAATTAAACATAAAGGAATTAAACAGAAATGAAGGTATTGTATAGGCAGTATCCTTAAAAGTTTTAAAAGGCATGTCATAATGATAAGAGAATTGCACTTAAAGGCAGGCAGATGGGAGAGGCCCAGGAGGGCTACTCAGCAGGACAGCGTACAAGTGAGTCCTGCTTGCACAGACTGGATGTCCGTGTCTGACAGCTCGATTCTGTCTTTCCAGAAAGAAGGCCTTAAGCTAATGAAAAATGCTGCCAACAGCAGCCTACACAAACCCACTTGGCTGCCAAACTGCAGCAACATCAGGCTGTGAAGTTGTTTTTCTCTGTAGTTGCCAGACTTATGAAGGGACTGTCACTTTGATGCCTTTTAAAAATATTTTTTTTTAATTATTTTTAATTATCTTGTAATGAAGAATTAGTAAATATCTATTTTTTTAAATTTTCTATGACAAGACCTACAAGGGCACCAGAACCAATGGCATGTAGAGTTCTACATCTGCATTCTTATTTTACAGAGGAATAAAATCCATGCAAAAATAATAATCAGTGAATACATATTTTCCTGTTAGTAGCTAGGTTGGCAGTGGCATTTTCCATGACAAGCTTTTATGAACAAGCAGGAGAGACAGCTGTGCTCTGCACCTGTAGAGTAAGTCCTTTCTTTCTACTGGCTGATTGTGGGGTAAAAAAATGTATAAAAGAAAAAAAATCTTGGCAAGGGTTTTTAATTCTGTAGAAAAATAATAGAAACATTAAACATGCTAAGAAATGTCTCACAGCTTATTAGAAAGACTTATCAGCTTGAAAGCAATTTAGAGACAGACACCTTATACAGTACACTCATTGACAAGCAATCATACTGCCTCGGATTGAGAAATCATAGAAGTGAAGAAATTCAGTGGAGAAGTGAAGCCAGCTAGAGCCAGGGAAAGAGGAGAGTCCAAGGCAATTTATAACCCTCTTAACCAAAACCTCAACATTTGTCTCCAAGTGTAAGATGTTCTAATGCAAATGCCATAGGTTGCTAGCCTATATTCTTGTAAGGTATCTATACAGATAACTGTCATTATGGCCCCGCTTATTGAGGAGCCTGAAGGTTTACAGTGCCCAAAGAGGCACAAATGTGCCTCTGCAGACATAACTTCATAATGGTTCAGTATGACTGTGAAATGACTGATGTGAGGTGCACATTAATTTTTCTTCAGAAATTCTATTTTTGCATTATTTTGAAAGAAGTGTGTATTAAAAGATATCTTTCCCCTTTTAAGGTCCCAGTAAAAGTATCTGTAGTCTTCCTGGGGAATAGGTAGTCTATTAAAAACATAATTTCTCCTCCTTCAATTAGTGGGCTGCTATCCTACTGTTTTCTTTATGCCTCCCAGGAACTCAGATAATACTTTCAGTCTCCGGACTAAGGGCAACAAAGATAATTAATGGATAGGAGCATCTCTCTTATGAGGAAAGGCTAAGAGAGCTGGGACTCTTTAGTCTGGAGAAGAGAAGGCTGAGGGGAGACCTTATTAATGTTTACAAGTATCTAAAGGGTGGATTGAAGGAGGACGGAGCCAGAATCTTCTCAGTAGTTCCCAGTGACAGGATGAGGGGCAATGGGTGCAAGCTGGAACATAGAAAGTTCCATTCAAATATGAGAAAAAACTTTTTTACAGTGAGGGTGACAGAGCACTGGAGCAGGCTGCCCAGGGAGGTTGTGGAGTCTCTTCCTCTGGAGACCTTCAAGACCTGCCTGGATGCCGTCCCGAGTAATATGCTCTAGGCAATCCTGCTCTAGCAGGGGTGTTGGACTAGATGTTCTCTAGAGGTCCTTTCCAACTCTGACAATTCCATGATTCTGTGACTATATCAGCTTGACTTGTCTTTAGACTGCCTAAAATCTGAGCTTTCTGCACGCTGACTTTTCCACTTTTTCCATGCAATCCTTGCATATGTCCCCTGAGTCAGCTGTGAGCCAGCTGTGAGCAACGAAAAGGCTGGGTGATTGTCCTAGTTGCCGCCAGGCTCACCCAGCCTGCTCAGCAGCAGTGCTCTTGGCCTTTTCTTTGTTACAACCGCTTTGTGTGAGAGGTTGGCAATGCGCAATGGCCACAGATGAAGAGCATGAGCTGCCCTTATCTCTAGCCCACATGTTGACTATGCAGCTTCTCAGACATATGTGGTTCCAATGCCCACAACTGTCAAAGAGCCCCCAGCACCTGAACCAGTCAAACCTATTGAAAATTTATAGCTGCTCCTCGTACCATTTTGGCAAGTCAGGATGCAGGGTTAGTTTTGATGCAGCAGAGCTTTGTGATACTCAGGTAATGCAAATTATCACTAACAGACACAGTGGTACCCTCCAGCCCTGTGTGCAATGAGGAGTGAATAAATGCTTTTATGTACATAATAGAATTTTAAACTGCTACTTCCTGTCACTGGAGTTTTTCTGAGCAGCAGGACTGGAAAATCTTTACAGTGGAATCACAACTCCATGAGTTACTTTCAGCTGTGGCCGCTGCATGGCTGTGCACCATCTGTCATGAAGGCGGCAGAGAGGAGAGTTGGAATAGCAGCCTAGACTCATTTGGGAAACACTGGCATTGGCTACGTGGCAGAGCAACCAGGAGCTTCATGAGGGAGGCGACAGCTTCCTATTGTAGCCTCCAGAGAAATGACAGGCAGAGCTGTTGCACAAAAGAGATCTGGGCTCCAGAGGAGCTAAATCAGCAGGCAGCACAGCCAGTGAGAAGTGGTTGCAGGCAATTCTCTGCACTTGTTGTATGAGACCCCTAATCTGCTCTTGTGAGCAAAGCAGTGCCTGTGCCTGGCAGTGTTTTTTCTCCCCACGCTCTGATGCGCTCCCATTAGCAAAAATGGGAGTAAAAAAGTATTTTGGCACAGAGACCATGTTTGTGAGCAACAGTAACACGCTCAGCTGCTTTTATTGTTAATGGAATATGGGTGAAACCAAGCGTGCATCAAAAAGATAAACGGAAAGGATTTGTGATAGCTTTAAGCTCTATCTATTCTGCAATCAAAGAAAGGAAACTGTGAGTTTACAGTGAATTTCTCCCCTCATTTAGTATACTTCAGAAAGATAAGTTTGAATCTCACGTGCTGTGGCATACACGCACCAGGCTTCATTATGTATGCGATGCGAAATTAGCAGCAGTTACTTAGTGCCCAGCAGGGCATTTGACAGCTGTTTGAACCAGAAGCTGATCATGAAGTTTAGAGAGTTGGCTAGAAAAGAGGGAAGGCTGGGGAAATCCTGTAGAGTCACAGTGCAAGCAGAAGGCTTAGTTCAGAGCCTTGTGAAATCAGAGAGGATCTTCCCATTAATTTTGCAGTGAGTTGTGTAGACCTTTGGTAAAAACCATATGAGACGAGTAGGGACTGACAAGGAGAAAGAAGCAGGTATGAGCACTACAGGACTGGACAAAGGTCTTCTTTCAATAAGGAAAGAAATCAGCTGGAGAGGCTCTGGAGTTTTGTAGGAATTGAAGGAACAGCTGGAATCCTCTCAAGATTCACCAGTGGCTTGTAATGTTACAAATAGGATTGATCTTACAAAGCATCCTTTAGTGAAAGATAAAGAATGTACTGGCCAGTCCGAGATTGTTGTCTATGTTTTATCTACAGTCAGTGGAGATACAGGAGCAGCCACAAAGCAATTCACTCCATCTACTTCTTTCTGCTGACAATAAAGGAAGATGAGATGACTATCTTATGCTGCACTGAAGAAACTCTTAAAAGACTGAATTTATGTACAAAGAGTGTAACTCTCATTTGTTATTAAGCAGTGTCACTTGAAAGCGTTATTTGAAGAACCTAAAAAAGATAATCCAGGCTACTTCATGGAACCTGTTGAATATTGCCTCTTTACTGATTGAGTTGTGATTTTATAATTGTATCTCTTTTAGAGAACAGTTTACTTAAAAGAACAAAATTACATTCTACCGCATTTTTATTAAATAAAAGAAAAGCCATTTTCTACAAAAGTGCCTATTTAGAAAACACTGACACTGTAATTGCTGTTACTTATTCTGGCTGTGCAGAGCTTGAATGGGTGGAGGCTTCCTAATGCTGGTAGGTGGGATTAGAATTGCTGAACAGTTCAATCAAGAAAGTCCTCATACCTTGTCCCTTTGTACTCCTCTGATGATTAGTAGGAAAAAAAATCTCATAATGTAAAGCAAGGCCTCCATTTGGGGTGGAGGTGGTTGAAACTTCCTATGAGAAGAGGTAAGCAATGAAAGAGATTGCTTAGGAGGGGGATTATTGAGCCATCAACATTGGAGTTCTTCATAATTTACATGTTATATGCAGCTGATTCTAATTATGGACAGATGGATAGATCTTTTAAGTATCGTGTATCTTCCATCAGGGAAGAGCTCGGAATTCTGAGCCCAGAATACTGACACCGCTTAGAGAATGACACCCTTGATTAATTTCCCATGTATCAGCTAAATGGTTATAGGACAATTATGTATACAGCTAAACCATTATGCTATATTACATACAGCACTTGTTTTATATTTTGAATTAAGCCACAATCAGTCTTGAAGAAACTAAGATTTACTTCTTCTATGCAGCTTGGGAGTTCTCTATGATGTTGAGCAGATGGTTATTTTGCCAGCCTCTGCTCAACCAGCTCAGTTCCTCCTATGTCTCAACACTTCCTTGAGAATCACAACTGATTTTTTAATGTCACAATCACACACATGTAAATGGGTTGGTATTATTCTACTTAGAGACCAATAAAACAATGGAAGAATCATTCAGCTTGGCTGAAAATTCTGTTAGCAGAAGTTTTATATGTGATGACAAATATTTGATACTTCTACTTCTTTCAGATGATCTTCTAAGTATCTTCTTGAATTTCTGGTCCTGAATATGCAGGACATATCTCAAGACCTTATTATTAAAAGAACTTCAGTAATGCAATAAGCAAAAAATGACTGTGCCATATTAAAGGAGCTTTACTGGTTTACATGCGTGGACAAGAAAATGGAAAATATTATATGAATGTAAAAAAGAAAACAGTGGCGTAGGTATTAATAGTTAAATTGTGGTTCAAAAATTGTATGAAGTTGAAATGCTTGTTAAAACTAAATGCAGAGTTCCTACTAACATCAAGCTGTATGTCTGTAGAAATGAAGGGGAGAAAAGGTTAAGAATGAGAAAAATTTTGTAAAATAGAAGCTGTTTCCACATGATACGATGATACCAGGCTCTGTGAGATATAAGGCTCTGTAATAATCCTTGAGGAGGGATTCCAGTTAATCCTACTTTATGCCCCTTTATTTACATATTTTCTTGCTTCACCTGCTTGTAACAAACATTATACTGATAAAAATTATTTTCATGATGCAGTGGATCATGATCAGAAAAAAGAACACTATAGCAAAGTTTCAGAATCAAAATGGCTTCTAGCAGCAAGTACACTTCATCCATTTTCCCACATGAGCTGTAGCATAGACTATACTTCTAAAATTCAGAGGTGTTGATGCAGTATGTCTTTATGCCTTTTGCTACACATATATAGTCACTGGAGTGACAAGGCACACTTAAAGATAACATCTTCCAAGAAAGATAAAGTGTCACATAAAAAACAGCTTTAGAATTCTGAGGACAGAATTTGACACAAAGAAGAAGATTAAGAAATGAGTTTTTGTTTTACCACCGGATCTAGTTTGGAAAAAAGTCACATTTTTTCAACAACATAAAAAATCTTCATGCAAGTGCTTTAGTGCAACCACCAGAAAATTTAGAGTAAATGTATCTTCTACACTGAAAAATAAGGAGCTAATTGGACCAAGCTATTGGAAAAGCAATCAATTGCCACTTTTGGAACATTGTGCCTTTAAGTCCCATCTCACCCTGCCTTACAGTTCTGGATGGTCATTCTCTTTATTCCAGTCAGCTGAGGACAAAACTCAAATGTGTCTCTTGCATGACGTTTCAAGCAGTTGAATATGGCTTGCATATATTACAAGGGAATGAAGAAAAGGTGCCCATCACAAAACCCATGCCTGCTGTGTTGTGCAATGCAGATTCTAACAGTGATGATGGGATTCACAACCACCCACCTCTTTTGGAACATGTAACTTATTTTCCTCCTTTATTCTGAAGTTTAATCATGGAATCGAGAGTCAAACCATACTAATAGTGATATCTTTACAAGTTCAAAAATTGTACTGAGAAGCATAACACAAAAATGTACACTCCTACTCAAAGACATATAACAATGCAAAACTTTTTCTTAATGTGATTTTATTGTATAGATCACACATTATAATTTAATCATTAAATAAAGCAGTCTAAGGCATTTCTGGAAAACATCATTATAGAGTTTTGTAAATTTATATCTCTTGCTAAATTATAAATTTGGTGGGAATTGTACCTGACAGAAAAACTTGGCAGTGATGTTTCTAGCCATTGATTTTTGATAAAAATACCTCCTGAATCTTATTGGTCCTACACATAAGCTTTTCAAATTTCTGCATAGATAAGGAAGACACTGACACAAGCAGGTGGAGTCTGTATGTTTTTACACCAGGATTTACACCTCCGCGGTAGGTGTTGCCCTCACCTTGAACCATGCAGAGGCATAAGTGAGATAAGAGTCCACAGGCTATGCTCCAGATAGCATTTTTGGTGACTTAAGACATGTCATAGCACAGAAGGGTGAAGTGTGCTGAAGCCACAGGAAATAAGTCTGTTTTCTTCTTCTTAAAAATCTTTACATAATAGGTCTGGAAGATAGCATGGCTTCTTTAACAACGATATGGGCCTCTCCCTCCAGGAAAGTCCTGATCTTTGGATGCAGCCAGATGGGTGTGTTCCAACGGGATCCATTAAGGAGTTAACTTGAAGCATAGCAAAAACATTCCTGACCTACAGCAAAACTTACTCCAAGGTAATTTGTCCTGATTTTTTCTCCTTTGCTACCAATTAAGAGCTTTTAAGTCAGCCAGGAGTTTCAGTGTGTAAACTGGCAATTACGGACACGTCGGTCTCATGACGTGTGTTTTAAATCAGCTTAGTCTGCAGAGACTCGTCTCTCTGTGCCCCTTCCAGGCACTTACCGGATGCTGTTTAAGCACCAAAGAGAGTTGCCCACATGATATTTGGGACAGTGAGCTGCTTGCTATTTATATTTCAAATTGAGTCAAGCTAAATGGATTTTTGAAAGCTTCTTAAAGAAGATTTAAAGGAAGAGACAATATCCAAAAATAGACTAAACAATGCAAAAGGTTTTGGTTTTT
>VZTM01036559.1:26940-38632 GCA_013400555.1 Jacana jacana
CTCATGGCCAAGGGGTAACATACACTTCTCCCGCCACTGAAATTCTTTTGACCGTCATACCTTTCTTTTGACAGAGCTGAATGGTGTATGCTTTCCATTCACCAGGTAAATTGCTCCTGTTTATGAGAAGGCAAAGTGGCAGACAGCAGGGCTGAAACCTAAGTACAGCATTAGTGCCATTTGTCAGGAGAAAGGACACACTGAGGATCTGCAGGGAGAGCAGGATGTAAGAATCTTCCCTTGAAAAGGACAAACACCAAGCCCAAGAGTTTAAATCTTTAATGTGGCCAACTAACTACAAACTATCTGAGGTTTATTGAAAAGACGTGCTGGTTTGAAGCATAAACTACCGACGTGCAAATGTTTTCACAACTCCAGGCTTTATTTCCTAAATGCTTAAATAAATATCAAAGCAAATCAAATATCAAACCTCTTGAGAGGTGCTTCTTAAAAAAGAATGCTGAGAAGGAAAGTAATTTCATTTACAACTACAGTTGCTTGACATTGTCAAGAATCCTGCATGCTGTATCACTGAAGATTCTCTTATACTTTATATCAAGTAAAGCTCATGTGTTGTTAAATGCATCCTTATTAAAATCCATCTGTGTAATAGTTAGTATATGTTGAACATCATGCCATTTTTAGTTATATTATTGCTTTAAATAAATATATTTAAATATTATTGTGAAATTTCTGTGAGAGGTAACATTAAAGTACCTGAACACTCAGATAGAAATTCTCTAAGAATAAACATATATCAGAAGGTCACAATACCTTATCAGTGGGATATAGCATTGCTGTTCCTTCGCTGTCTTTAAGACTGCATATAACATTCAATTGCCAAGTTGGAAATGATCTTTTTCATTACTTATTCCAGAAAAGTGTCTATAAGCTTTGCTATAATCATTGATTCCTCTGTGTCAATTCTGTTTCTTACAGATATTCAAGTTGCCTCAGAACACTTAGCTTATTTATATGATGCTTAAATCTCACCCACCCACAAGTCACCCTTTTTCCTAAATCCTTAGGCAAGCATGATTTAGAGAGTTTTTTTCCCCACTGCTCTTACAGTAGTGGGCAATATGCATTTAACATCATCGTCACTTAGCCTCAGGGTTGCTGAAGCAGAGCTTTTGCCTGTTGAAGCGTACACAACCTTTAAAGTTCACCTACCAGCTTTTGGAGACGTTTAAAGAGCCACCCTACTTAGCAACAATTTTGCTTAACATCTCACATTCTTCCTCATTTCTTTCCCTGATGCTCCTGATGTTGAATTTAATGGAAATCATTCTGTATATCAATATCTGAGATGGAATTATGACCACATAAGCAGCGTTAGGGCTTCAGATAGAAAAGAATTAGGTGGCAACTTGCTTTCTTTTGTTAGGAAGGGATGAAAGCATTATGCCTATTGTTCCACCAGGGGTGCTTATAGAATCATACAATTGTCTAGGTTGGAAGGCACCTTTCAGATCATCAAGTTCAAGCATCAACCTAATGCTGACAAAAACCATCACTAAGCCATGTTGCTAAGCTCCGCATATGAATATAATGTTAATTTAAAGTAAAAATAAAATTGACAGTCAGCCATTTCACAAGATACACTGAAAATGCAGCATTTCAAGTGATAATTTAGGATTAAATTTTTGACTAATGTTCCCTGTGAACTAAAAAAATGAGTCCACCAGCTACTGAAACCAATGATTTCACTTCCTACAGGTCAATGACCTGTGGCTGATCATCTTTGATATATTAGAAGGTACAAGATATGCCAAAGTATAAGGAGGACATTTTAAAGACAATTCTCCAGTGCTAACTCTACGCTGCTTGATGAGCTAACACCAGCCTTTTCTTTACTGGGGCTACTGCAAAGGTGTCACAGCTGCATAAGACTGGACAAAGTTAATTAACCCTGAGACTTTTAGTTTTCTGCCAAATGTGGTTGAAACTGGCCAATAGGAAAAAAAAATAAAGCTGAAATTTCTTTTTAGTGAGAGAGTAGGCATGAAAGAAAAAGTGCAGGATGATGTATGGTTTCCCAAGAAAACCTCATTCAGTTCCCCCTCCCCTCATTCACCCACCAATGGCTTAAACTCTGTTCTGGCCAAATGCTATTACAGTTAATGTCACTGATTTTAGAGCTGTTAATGGGCATGAGGATTACAGCTACTTTCTCGTCATACTGTTTGATTTCCATTAGCACACTTTGTCATCAGGCTGTACCTAACAGAAGGTGCTGAAATCTCTGACAGTAATTCCTCATAATTTTGGCTCATGTGGAAATAAGAATGTGTCTCCCAGGTGAAGCAGAATATCCATTTTCCCATGCATCCTGCTAAACATGGCATTAATTTTCAGTTGGCCTAAATACTGTACCCCTTCAACCAAAATGCAATTATTTGCAAGTAGGCTTGGCAAGTAAGTGCTGCAGACTTTTCTATTTATTTCACTACAAGGAACGTACTTCATCTTCACCTGGTCATATTAAAATATAATCTAACAATATGTTTCCTGCTCTCAATCTGACATTTCATTAATTTTCATAGACATCTGAGCATATTTTAAGTGCTAACTTTGTGCATAGTGAATAGGATTTTTCAACTTCTCAGTAAGTTTCTTTTTTTTTGTAGTTTTTCTCAATTAGTATGTAAGCTCACGGGGGGCTGCATTTCTGAAACATCTTTAATTGTGAAGCACTACTGTTTGTATCTGGTGATCTCTGTTGGTAGCACTCAACATACGAAATATGTTACCCCCTTGCTACAGATGAAACTTAGACTTCTGTCAACAACTACAGACCATGGTTTTAAAGAAGTGAGCAGTGAAATTACATGGGCATGGATTAAGGTCTCAGGATTCAAAAATGGAGGGAGAAAGACTCCTAGCAATGCATCTTCACAGACCACAGACCTCAAGAAAAAAAATCCCAACACTTGTGCAAGGTCTTTCACAGGCAGCAGGGTGGAAAAAGGATGAGGGGACAGGAGACCCAGTGAGCAGCACCAGGATCTACATGAGGCAGATAGCCCAGAAGGGACAGCAGGACTGAAACCCCTGTGCTAGAGCTCTCTGCTTGCTGCATTGAGTGCTGCTCTCTGGCACAAACAGGCTGGTCTCCCACCTGGTCCAAAGGAAGGATCTGCAGAAGCTACCACTTGCCACTGCTGAGGTGACCCCAGCTGTGAGTTGGGTCACACCTGAGCAGCTTAGCTTAGCAACTCTAACTTCCTGTGGCCATGGGAAAAGCTCCAGAATTGCCTTGTAAAGTGGCAGCAATTTCTGTTGGAAAGAATAAATTCCCTGATGGCAGTAGATATTAGAATCACAGAATCATAGAATGATATGGGGTTGGAAGGGACCTCTGGAGATCATCTAGTCTACCCCCTCTGACAAAGCAGGTCCTCCTAGAGCAGGTTGCACAGGTTTTGAATGTCTCCAAAGACAGAGACTCCCTCACCTCTTTGGGCAGCTAGTTCCAGTGCTCTGCCACCCTGAAAGTGAAGAAGTTCCTCCTCAAGTTTAGATGGAACTTCTTATGTACAAGTCTGTGCCCATTTCCTCTTGTCCTCTCACTGGCCATCACTGAAAAAAGACTGTCCCCATCCTCTTGACACCCACCCTTTAAGTATTTATAGATGTTGATCAGATCCCTCCTCAGTCTTCTCTTCTCCAGACTTAAAAGACCTAAGTCTCTCAGCCTTTCCTTTTAAGAGAGATGCTCCAGGCCTCTAATTATACTGGTGGTCCTCTGCTGTACCTCTGCTATAGAAGGGATTAGGCGTCTCCTTGTGTGATGTGTCTCACTGTACCACCATCCATGTTCCCATACTGAAAGCGAGGGTTTGTGCAGACATTTTGTGCGGTTTTGGGGAGAACATACCAACCACTCTCTGATGGTTCCTTCTGGTTGGGTTGGCAGGAACAACTGAAGCTGCCTTGTAAACATCATGCCCAATTTTTGGAGTGGGAAAGGTGTGACTTGGTGTTAGGATGCTACAGTGGAGCCAATAAGACTGAAGCCTTTTGAAGAAAATGAAAATTTATGGAAAGGTTTGGAAGAAAATATTTAAAGAGATGGATCAGCCAGGAGCATCCTAGGTGAGCTGCTAAATGAGAAGTCAGAGGGAGCAGCTGGGTACGGAGTGGAGCGGGGATTTTTCCCCCCTGCATCTGGTTGTTGTTCCATAGGGAGTTACACAGTCCAGCCAGCACTGTGGTTTTTACTTTAAAAGCTGACTCAGCATGAAGAGGGGTGTTTGAGAATCTATTATTCTTGACCATAGTAGAATTTATATAAAAACTCCATCAACAAATATCCCAGCATTTATCTGATACTTCCTGTCATTCTCTATTTAAAACTCTAAATTAGCGTTTCTAAAATTCAATAGCAACGTTTTAGCAAAGATACGATGTGAGAATGACAGTTTTCCAAAGCTGATCTTATGCCATATGCCTATCAAATTGAGCTGTCGTGCTCTATGATGGATCCCCTTAGTGCTTACTATACCTGTTAAGCTAAGGGAAGTAAAAATCAAGCTCACAATCCAATCTCAATATTTCGTCTGAATATAGCACAATTTTGCCTGTGCTTATTTTCAGTCTTTAACAAAATCATTCAAATTTTGTTTCTGTAACAAATCAAGAATGAAAATACTTTCAATTATATCATGCTTCAGAAATTTTCTGACTAAGTAATTATAAGTTTGTTATGGAACAGCTCTTATGGGACCTCAGCATGAATTTCTTAGGAGCAGACAGCCTCAGACAGTAAAGAAAAATACTTTTTATCCTAAGTCTTTCAGACAAAGATAGCAAGCAGAACAAATGGTCAAAATATTCTGACACATTCACAGAACACTAGAAGAATATCTACCTTCTTAAAATAAAAGCCACAAGTTGGTTAAAGCAGGTTATCTTTCTACATCACTATCTTTTCGATGTCTTGTCAAAAGACCAAAAAAAACAGTTAGGGATTAACTGTACAATAAGGTAAAAGAACTATTGTTAAAAGCTTCAGCACCTGTATACCTCTCTGGTTTGACCTCTATCTTGTATGACACATTTTACAAAGAACTTTTGAGCACATATATTTTCAAGGACAAGAAATGTATTTAAGTGGTGTAAAGATCCATAAACATAAAGCCAGCATTGTCTACCACTAAACAGGCATATTTCTACTCAGTACACCTAAAAAGTAACCTTACCGATTCAAAGAAACTTGCAGTATATTTTTCTCTATTGAGATCTGAGGTGCGAATACAAACTAGTATGTGCATGACTAGAAGTTCTGAATTAAATGTTTTGAAATGGACATTTTTCTTCTGTTCTTTTCATTTTAATTTCACTATAAAAATGGAGATAAAACTACCTAACCTTAAACAAGCCCAAACTAAAGTATTAACATTTTTTTCTTGTGTTTACTGGAATCACATACAACTCTCCAGAGGTCAGTCAACTGATTCAAAAGCCATCCTTCTCATGCCAATGCAAGGAATGCCACCAGCCTCATGGCCACAGTCTTTCACAGTCACCCTCAGTGGACTGGCATACACCCCAAAGAAGGTGATGGCATCCTTGGACAGCAGATTTCTCAGGGTCAGTTTGGTTCTTGGACAAGCAAAATCCACATAAACCCTTCCATGTGCTTAAGGAACTTTCAACATACAATCTTGCCCATGTTTTCGTCTGCAGCAACATGAAACAAAACGGGTCAGCACAAGGGGTCAGCACAGATAGCAACAGCTAGGATGGTGAAGTTGGACCCACTGGATAGACATAATCCTCCTGGAAAGGAGCGTGAACCTCCACTAGAGATGGATGTAATTATTTAGATCTTTCCAGAAGAAGCATTCCTCTCATCCTGTCCCATCTAAATATAGTAAAAAAATAATATAACTACAAGTTGCTGCTCTCATTTCTGTTGACTTTTTTTTTTTTTTCTTTGCAAATTGTGAATAGCTCACAGACTTGGAGAAGAAGTGAAAACTGGTTTACTAGGAAAGCAAAATATGGTTGCAGTACCGCTCTGACCACCTACACAATGACAAGAACAGGACAAAGCTGCAAACCTATTCCCTAGGCAAAATGAATTCTAAATAAGAGAGGGCAGGAATAAACAAAAAAACCCCAAACCCTTAATAAGAAGCTGTAAGACACATATGACTTAAACTATAGCTCTTGATGAAGACACTGGCAGTACAAAAGCTTTTAATGGCATTGCATTGTCTGAAATCCTTGTGATATTCAGCATTGAATTTAAATCTCAGAAAATACATTAAGGATGATTGTGTACTAGCCAGAAAAAGCAAACTGTTCCTTCCTGGCTCTTGATGAATCATGTGAATGATGCGGTAGAACAGATAAAGCACTAATGGTCAATACTTTATGTAAGGCTGCCTTGAGATGACAACTGCACTCCATAATGTGTGTATTACTGTGCAGAAGATTTCGGGGGAATGCAAGGGGTCTTTTAGAAAACAATCCCCAAACTGTAAAGTGAGCATAAGCAGGTATTTGTAACCTCATTCCCAAACAGCTGGGATTCTCAATCAGAGTCTCACAAAAAATAGAAATCAAAGCACGAGAATTAGAGGAGGAAATAATTACATACATGAGGAAAAATGCAAGTTAAAATTTAAGGAGATGAGGGTCCAAATAAACTCACATAATGAAATCACATGGGTGTTTTGCAAGGGAACTTCATGAATGATAATGAAATCAGAGCAGTTATGCCAAAATATAGCTGATATATCACAGTAATATATAAAATATTAAATACAATGTAGTATTAGTAATTCTGTACAGTATAATAGAGGATACGATACATAGTGGTATACACTGTATGGCTGTTAGCATGTTGCTGAGATTTGGCCCTGTATTCTCTGGACTACTTTTGTATATCTAAGTAATATTTTTATTTATATTTTTTTTTAACACATTCTGAAATTTTATATTATCACTTTCACGAATATTTTATGGAGATTTCTGCTCACCAACGATGATTAGCTGCTGCCTAGCAGGGTGAGAATAATTCAAATTGCATTCATTGCTTCTGTAATTATTTTAAGTGACTTCTAATCAGGATTTAAGGGCCATGCCTATACTCTCATTTTTAATTACAAACTGAGGTTTGAAGGACTTTAACTTGACTCAAGTGGCTCTGATGTATGCAGCTCACGACTCATTCATGCTAGCCCACCAATTATTCCATTGTGGCAAAGGGAGGAGAAACCAACCTATCTTTTTAAAGATAAATCAGTCACTGAAATACGTCATGCTTGAAACCTTAATATCTTAAAATCTATGTTATATAATGTGATGTTTTTGGAACAAGCCCAAACAACAAATAATTTCAACTAGATCTGCAAGTCAATGCATCTGATAGAGACAAGTTTTCTGTAATGAGAAACATTCTGCTAATTAGAAACCTCTCTTTAACACAATTTCCAAGATAGGCTGCCTGGCAGGATTAGTCTTAAATTAAAGCTCTCCAGGAGCTGTGTGCTATTGACACTGAATTTGGAAGGCACGCGACTGGAAAACTTACATATTTTCCAAAGAAAATCTTGGGCAGTGGGTAGGTATAGATGGGAGATGTCCTTTTAAACAGGACATATTTTCCTCTAATTCAGGTGCAGACAGCCAGAACACATCTGAAGGTTTGGTGTGGGGAGGTACAGACCAAGGGGAGGTGGCCAGAGGACACAGCTGTATCTCCAGAGCCCCTCTGTGGCTGTCACTGCTCCAGAGCTCCTGGACGATGTATCCAGACACCACAGGGCCACCACCCCCTTGGTGCTGGCAGAGGTATCTTGCCCATCTAGGCAAGACATGAAAGCAGCATATTTCCCACCTATCTAAAAGTTAGAGTATTCAAGATTCATGAAAGTTAGCTTAGCTTCTTCCAAAGCAGCATTTTGTATGCAAGTCAGCTAATAAAACATCCTAAGGACACCTGTTTTTCCTTTTTCCTTTCTCCAAATATGCTTTTAACATTATGCCTTTTCTCAGACAATGATTAATACAGCAAGAAATTCTTGAGTTTGGGGATAAACATGACCAAATCTTTAGAACTGACTCAAAGCTGTTACAAAACTGAAGTGATCTTGTTTTCCTTCTCACCTCACTAGAAAACAAACTGAATTAGAAAGTTCATATAAAGAAGACAGAGTTGTTCCAGGACTTGTCTCTCTGCCTGTGAGTGATTAATATGTAAAGTCAGCTGAAAAACATTTTTTTTTTCCTGGCAGGTGAAAACAGAGATACCAGGACCAAATTCATCTCCGGTGACAATTCATTAGGCTCAATAGAGTTACACTAGAACAGCTTTTAACATTGTTTCAAAACCAAAATATAACAGAAATCTCTCTGCTTCTCAGTGAATAAATATTGAGCAGGTATTTCTGTCTTCATTTACCTAGATTGCTTTCAAGGAAATAATTTGCAAAGCTATGAGACGATTTCTGTTTATTTAAACAAACAGGGCTTTTATCCTCACACACCTGTGTCTTCTAACCTAGAAAATTAATCAGCTATGTTCTGCTAAAGATAAAGTAGTATGTTTTTAACTAATTATGCTGAATGCTCTAGCAAAATGTTTCTGAATAGGAGAGAAAAACACTATCCCATTTAATATGGTAATCAAGAGAAGCATCATTTAATGTCACTTGCTGTAGGAAGCTATGAGTACCTCTCCTTCTCTGCAGGACGCAGGACTGGGGATCAGGACACTGGGATTATTTTTTCACTTATTTGAAGAAACTCCTCTCACATCCTGATCAGGTAAAACTGGCTGCTTGAGGTGTTATGAAGCTTAACCGATAAGAACCTTACTTTGACAGTCCTGTCGTCTGTAAGCAAACACAAAATGGTTAAAAGCATGTTCTGGGTGGGGAGTGACATACTTACCACTGCTCTAACATTAAAAAATTTCTTGACTAAGAATGTGTTTTTGAATTATGTAGGTTCCCACTGATTTTGCTTTGGTTTTGTTTGAGACATAAGGAAGACAGAAGTTCTAATAATAGGCTTGGTAGAAGTCTCAGCCTGGCGTTTCAAATGGAGACACACCATGGTGAGCAGCCAAAACGACATTATCCCAACAGTGCCCAGGGCAGAAGCTCTTTTCAGCTGTAACAGAAACATTCCTCACTAGTTCTATGCTCTTGGGTGGGGATAACATGGGATTTTTCTCTTCTTACTTTAAAACGAGCAATTCAATAGAGCAGAGAAACTGATAACGCCTACAAGTCGCACTTTGTATAAGCCAGCCTTCACCATCTAGACACTCTAATAACGCACAAAGAATTATGCTGTTTATGTTAATCCAAAGTGGGGGATTAGTAAAAGAAACCTATAGCATTTTACAATCATAATCTCACTAGTTCACTTTCACTCTATAAGGGATTCTCTGTATAGACAGACAAAGTTTTGGTGCGCGTAAATTCACAAAAGCCAATTGAGACTCCCATCCATTCATATCTGTTGTAAAGCATAAAATATTACCTATAAAGTCCTCTTATTCTTACACATGGATGCAGTTCACGGGAACTGCATATAATCAAGACATTTAGACTGGACATTGGGAAAAAATTCTTCACAGAAAGAGTGGTCAGGCACTGGAATCAGCTGCCCAGGGAGGTGGTGGAGTCACCATCCCTGACTGTGTTTAAGAGTAGATTAGATGTGGTGTTGAGGGATATGGTATAGGGGAGAACTTTGTAGAGCAGGGCTAATGGTTGGACTCAATGATCCCAAGGGTCTCTTCCAACCAAAATGATTCTATGATTCTATGATTATTAGAGCCTTTTGTCTCAAATGGGCTCTTCTCTGGTCGTAAGTATGAGCAGGTAGGGAAGAGCCAGGGCTCAAGGGTGGCTGAGAATGGACTTCTGCTTTGTCATTCCCTGGACCTAGAGGTCACATTGGTGCTCTTTCTATCCTTTCTTTCATTTCAAGGTGACCATTCACACAGAAGGCTTACTCACATGGGTTACATAACAAGAAAACCCTAATGTAGCAAAGGAAAGAGAGTAAAAAGAGAAGAAGTTTTTTTACTCTCTTTCTTATTCATTTAAAGAGTATGTCACCTGTTTTATACATGCCAGATGTCAGAATTCCCCTAGTGAAGATGCAGTTATGCAATTGTTCACGTCAACACAATGGCATTTTAGCTCTGTGAAGTACAGCAAGACTGGTTTAAAGAACTTGATACTAGCACTTTTCTGCACTGTGGCTTTTCACAGTAGGACTATGTACATTATAGATACCCTACCAAAAGCATTGCTTTGATAAAACTTACTAAGCCCAAAAGCTATAGGATTTCTAAAACAAAACGCATCAGCATGTCCCACTTTTGTGGTGCTTTGGGGCTGTAGTAGGTCAATTCAAGACTCCTAAAGACAAGGTAGGGAATGAAAATTTGTTAGACAGCTTGATTGTGCTTGTACCAATTGTTTTGGCATAGTCAGTTTTCTTATGGCCACCACACTGGATTTAAATTTTTTAACGTATTTCTTTCCTAAGACATGGATATTTTATTTTTCCCTCCTTTTTGACAACACTGGTCAAAACTGTGTTCTTACTTATATGGCAACAGCTCCATTGCCCTGCTGGGAAAGTGGGGAAGGTAGCAAACAAGCTTATTTTCCTACTTAACTTTTGAAAAATATTGAGCATTTTTGATGTCCACAGCATTATAAAGCAATAAAAAGTGGCCCCTGAAAAATAAAAAGAGAAATGAAATTTGAACCTGCTCCAAATCTCATTAGTTGTGGAATACATTATTTTATTCGCAACTGCATCAGGCCCAGAGAGTCAATTTTGTTCCTTTCTAGTCCTTTCTAGTCTGGAATTAGAAGCAGCAATTGTTGTTGCCGTTGTTGCCACTGCTAGTGCTGATTTGTTTGGGTTTTTTTTTCCTGGCTGCCCTCACTCAGCTGAACAATTCCCCTTAGCAGTGAGATGAATCTCTGAGGTCGTACCATCCACCAGCTTCCTGGAGCTGAAGTACAGCAAGATGAATTTAACTGCATGATGTTTTGCTGTTCTGTTTCTTCTGTCTTTCAGGGACAGATCCCAGCTTGGAAGGGCACGTTAATTCAATTTGGATTCTATGCTAGGAACCTTGTATATAGCCCTTCCAGCAGTGTTTCTTTATATTAGGAGCCGGTACCTCAAAGATAATTGGTTGCCATGCAGAAACCAAGTTAAGACAATTTTTTCCAGAATGTTTGTTGTATGTATATGTCTCGGTTATGCTGTGGCCAAAAGGTGGAAGAGAGAGACACAAATTATTCCATTTCTTTATCTGAATACGTATTCTCCTTTTCAGTCATTTGAAAGAGAAAAATCACCCCATGATTTTTATCATCTCTTAATTTTTTCCTAAGTTCTGCAAACTCTGTAATTTGAATAAGATACTCTTTCCTACACTAGATCAGACTCTAGAAATTGTTTCTGAGCCCCACTTTATTTGATGGAAGAATTTGAACATCCTTCTATATGATTTCCTAATCCTCTCTCTTTGTATTTTACCACTGTACTCCTTACTGTCCCAGTCAGACCCCTTTGAACACTGCCTGCTATTTTCTTGTGCTCATAAACTGCACATCTACACCTAAACATCTCCTAAGTCCTGCCTAATTGCAGTCTTAAGGCTCCTCTTGACAGTTCAGAAGTCCAATAGGTGAGC
>VZTM01036560.1:2027-50408 GCA_013400555.1 Jacana jacana
AAAGACTTATAGTAGCATTTTGGATAATTCCACAAAAAAAAAAAGTTGCTAAATTTTAACATGTTTGTGGAAGTAATTTTTGCCCTCCACCCCCTGCCCCAGCTTTTTTATATGTTTGTTTGTTTTAGTCCTGTGAACAGTAAGTGAATAGATGGGTCAAACTTGACTTGCCTGTTTATTAAACTAAAGCAATACTGAAATACCCAAACTCTGCTACTTTCAGTGCAAAGATAGGTTCCTATATTTCCGTAAGTCAGTGGTCATGCTGAGTTAGTTTACAAATCCAGATTTCACCATTGTGCTTTTATCTTTCCGCAGCATTGCTAAGGACAAGAAAATCATCAATTCTGAAATGGCTAAGAGACAGAATTAGCAGTGAGTTTAACACAAAACATTGCAATATGGGTCTTGCTTGCAGAGACCTGCCTTGCAAGTACTATGTGTCAATCACAGCCTTTTAGCCACGTAATTACTGCTCCAGAAGCTTCATCATCTCATTAACAATTTCTATTGTCCTTCTATTGTAAATATATATTTTTTTGCCATGATAAATGTATTTTACGAAATTTCATAATAGAGATGGCACTTCATCATGCAATAAAAGATTTGCTAATATCAAGTCTTGCTGAAATAACTAATTGAGTTGCATTATCATATTATATTATCAGCGTTTGGGAATTTCAATAAGGAACTCTTGTCCATACAAGAGTGGTTGTTATTCAGAATTAGTGTGTCAGCTGGAATGCCCATTTAAATGGTTGAGCATAAATAATTATAGCATCCTTTCTTTGTCTTTTTCCCCTTCTCTGATGGGACCTGGGTAATGGCAGGAAAAAATGGATTTAAGAGATCTGTCCTTCCATTGCAGTTTGGAAAAGGAGTAAGATAAAAATGTTTTTCAATGTTTTCAATTTTGTTTTTACTTCTAGCTTGCCCATCTGAAAGCACATCAGAGTTACTGATGTATTTTTATCTAAAAAAGTAAGATTTAAATCAAACTGCTCCCAAATAGTCTTTCTTTCATCTCATATTTCAAGTGCAAAATGTTTTAAATTAGAGACATTTTGTCCACCATTGCCACCCCTATTTATTTATTTAAATCTATTTTGGAATAATGGTATGTAGAAAAAAATCCTAGATAATGACATCGAAACATGGTGATAGAGATAAAAATATAGTAATTTTGAAGTTCTGAAACTCACAGGATTGCCACGTCTAGTTTATTCTGCACTCCCTACAGCATTAAGCCATTTAGCACAAATCTAATTTCCCACCAAACAGCTCAAGGCTGTTAGTGCTCAGTTTGGTTCCAAAAAATTAAACACACTGTTATAAATTGTGATAGTCTGTGTGACTCTGTAGATAAAGCCATTTTCCAATATATGTGTACTAAGCATGAAAAAATAAGACTGCTGTTGTACAAGGGGTGATTACAATGGAAATGAAGGTGAAATTAAAGGAAAGCTTCAAGGCTAATTAATAACGATTAATAAGAGAGAAAGCACTTGTAACGCTCAGTGAGTGAAGGATAAATCAAAAGAATTAATAGGTAAAGAATATTCAATGTCCAACCCTTCTGAGATGCTAATCTGACTGTGGATATGCAGCGGACTATCTTTTTGAGTCTAAATTTCTCATGTCACAGTCATGGGTAGTGAGATGGATTTCTAGGCCACTGTCTAAAGTCAGGAAGCCATGGTCGTTTTGTGACTTCAGTGTATTAATCTGGACAAAAGAGGACAGATGAGTTGAGAAATTCAGTGCTGCAGTTCTACTATTTATGTAGCATAAAAAGGTATCTGGGACTCTGGACTCTGCAGTGTGTATGGGCAGAGAGATAAGAATTTCAATTTTCTAAATTCAGAGCCAAAATAAGCCCAGGAGACCAGCGTGGCAATAACATGAAAATTAAAATGGAATTTTTGTCTCCAGACTGCATCTCATGTGACCTTTAGGAGTTGAAGGAAAGCAGTGAGTATAACTCACTATTATATAAAGATATAAAGACAAATTACTGTATGTATTATATAGTACACAAGTAATTGCAGCCATTACACTGACATTGCCAATTTTCATAGATATTTTCAAAATTCCATTTCAGAAGTAACAGTTAAAAAAAATACAGAAACTTATAAAAAAAAATCTGCAACTTAAAGACGCTGTTGAGAACTTGAGGGGAGTTTCACCACTGTCTTTGGCAAGGATTAAAACCAGGCTTTTACTTTTTTAGTAATTTTTTGATAAACTACCATTTATCATCTTTTACATTTCTGAGATCTCCGGCTGGGAAGAATAAGCAAAGGGATTTTGACTGTGAGACCAGGGGAACTCCAAAAGCCAAATGGTTGCTCAGTGCTAGGTTGCCCTTTTAAAAGGTTACCTATGGACGGAAGTTTTTTCCCCCCTGCCCCTCAAAGGGATGCCTCTAGTAAGCTCCACTGAAAGAAGTTGTCTCAAGACATTCTGTAGCACATCTGCTTCCTTGAAATGATGGTCTGATATCTCTAGATTTGCTGACGGTGTGTTTTCTTTTTCCCCAAGGAAACGTGAGTTTCAGAGCAATAGCATCCAGATTGAATGCTATCACAGCAATCCAGCATCCAGTATACTGCCTGTCTGAGGGCGATGAAGTCATCCTAACCTGGAGAGCTTTGTAGATTGCCTCACAGGGTGATGGTATGTTCCTCCTTTGTTGTTATTTATGCCACACTAGTCCCTTGATATCAGAGCTGCACTGGGCTAGACATGGGATTGTTCTTTGAAGTAGTGATGCTCCTTAGGAAGGATGGACAAGAAGGGAGGATGTTCCTGGGGTGGTGTTACATGCCAGCAATGGAGCTGACAACTGAGCCTTGTGTTGTAAACCTCCAGGTTTAGTTCCCGTATTCACTGCTGTGCCTGCAGTGAAACTGGGCTTGCCTCTTTTGACCCTTGGAGGTTGAAGCTAGTTTTCAGGTCCTGTGTGACTGAGTGCATGGGTCAAATTCACTGGTGTGCTGAAAGACAATCTGAGATTGAAAGACCGTCAAGGTCTAACTGTTTGAAAGTATAAATAGGATGAGAGGATGATGGATGTTTGCAACAGGGGGAGTCTTGCAAATCCTGTGGATCAGGCTAAATTCTTTGAATGGATTTTTGTTCCATAATTTTTTTTTCACCTGAGTTGCTTCCTTCTCTGCCCTGTTCTTCCTTAGTTAACCTGCAATGCCTACTGCATCTTCAGAGCGTTTACCAAGCTTACAGGCAGGGAATGTGGAGTTCTATTTTGTATTATACATTTCAGGTTTCTGATGAATCCAGTGAGTTCCATCTTAATGTGGCTGAATTACTAATATTCACAACAGTTAGCAGCACTGGTAAGACTCTTCATTGCTGCTTCTTCTCTGGTGGCAAACTCCTTCCAGGCCAGATGGCCACTGTGTGTACACTCCTGTACCAGACTGAGAGGTCAGGTAGATACCTCTGTTTGGGGTGTATAAAAGGGAAGGTCACTGAAGCTAGGTCTTTGGACTTCAATTTCTACAGCAGTTTTCCAAGGCAGTTTTCTTGGTTTTGCGTCAAAAGTAGTCAGTCACAGAGATGAGTGCAAGATAAAGATTTTGATGGACACAGACAGCATGAAGCTTATAATTAGTCTCTTGTTCCTTAATGTTTTTCTCCTCACTTTCTTCTAGAAGTTTTTCTCTTCTTCATACCAGGGAGCCTCTGTGTTGTACTGGAATATATGTTGTCAAATGTCAAAGAAAATACACATAAATTCCATTTTAAAGCTAACTCAGGATGTCAGCGATTGTCATTGCTGGTGTCTTTATATTTCTTCTCAATCTTGCCCTTTAATAGGAACAAAGAAACTGGGTGAAGGCTGAGTTTTGCTCATTGCTGGTGTATTTTCTGTGAAGCTAGAGAAGTGGTGAATCTTGCAGTAAAAAGAAAGAGTTTTATTTTCTTTGTGATGCGCTTCCTAACTTATTTTTGAGCATAATTATGTTGAAATGTCAATGTCTAATCCATTCTTCTACTGTACAGAAGGAATAAAAAAACCAAAACAGTGCCAGACTCTCTGATCTCCCGAATACTCTGCCTTGTGGTCACAAGTGAACAGCCTAATTTCTGCTCATATCCTTGAACTTCTGGCTTTTACTAGACAGGTGCCTCTGGCATCTTGAAACATTAATGAAACCTAGGTGGTATTTAGGCAGTCTTAACAGTGCCCTAATTACATTCAAATGAGGAGCATGTTTTCTGGATGCTGCACACCTTCTGTGAGCCCTTAGAGTTTTTAAAGACTCTGTTCCCAATTTCTGCCAGTCTTTCCTGTAAAAATAAGGTTTGGAGATGAGGTGTAAATATATTTTTTTTAGAAGCTATGCAGCATGGCAATAAAAGACAGAAGCTGAAGTAGTCAGAAGACTGGCTGTGTACCTTGTGTACCTGGGAGGAACCATGCTGGGGTGAGGAATAGACATGCTCAGGATGGAAGGATGCTGTGCAGCCAGCTCCAGCCAGGCCCCGTTAATGGGAAATGTTTGAGTCTGAAGGGCATGTTGCTGCCTCTGGCGTATTTGAGTAATGGATTAAGACTACCAGGCCACTTGGGAAGGTATGATTTAGAAATGCTCAGGACTGTTGTCCCCATGGTGTATTACAGATCAGCTTTTTCAAACTGGACTTCCTGCTGGTAGTGCTGGGTACTCGAGGAGAAATCACATTTGCTCTTTGCTAGCTGCAACCTAGCTGCAAAGCCTTATCTTTAGATGCCTGGTTACCTGACTGAAGGTAGCCTTGTTTCTGCAAAGAACTGTGACTGCAAAGAAATGACAGAGAACGTTGTTTTTAAATGCAATATTGTGGATGGAAGAAAATAATATAAAAGGAGACTCTGTTCAAAATCACATAGTTTTATGGTGGTATAGTTAGAAGAGAAACTTTGTCTCATTCTTTTTGGAATGCAGAGGCCTGATGAAATGTAGTTGTGCAGGGTGGAAAGTGAGAAGAGGGAAGAGGGAGTGTTTCGGTGCACTGATGTCCTCTGAATACACAGAGTGCTCTGTGGAAAATAAAACAATCAGGTTAGCACGCGATCAGCTCTTTGACCTTTTCATTTGAAGGATCAGGCATGACAGAACAATAATAATAATAAAGACTTATAGAGACTCTCTTGAATTGCAAACTTTTATTAGCCATACTGAGGTCAAAGGAGTTTAAATCTCCCCCAGGGACCACTGCTTTATTCCACTTGATTAAGCACACTTTGTGCTTGCCTCAAATCGGTTCTTTTTTTAAGAAGATACTACACAGTTCTACTTAATAATATATGGTGTGTTTCTTTACAGTGGATAATATTAACAGGCCACAGTGTTAGCGATGTCTCATAACAGCCCCCCTCCCGTACTGGCTCTCTTTCCCTAGCAGGTATATTTATCATTTCTACCACTCTGACATTTCCAGCGCTGCTTCCCATGACCAGCTTCTTTCTCTTCTCTCAGTAGATTAGTTTGCATTCTTCAGGATTAAAAAGGTTTCAGAGGCGATGGCGAGTTGGCAGGAAGAGCATGAGTTGTTTAGAAATGTCAAAAAGTGTCAAACTGGCAGCCATGTGGGGGACAGCAGCACTTTTCAATCAGTCTAAGCCAGAAATAGCATCCCTAAGAAAGGGATAGGGTCTGCCACAGAGATGGTAATAAAACTTTCTTCTCTTCTGAGCCGGGAAGGGAGAAAGATTTTCTCTACTCCTTGAGGCAATGAAGGCCCAATAAATCAAGTGACAGAGTTTACAATATAATAAATAGCCAACCTAACTAAAATAACCCCATAGGGGTCTCTAGAAAGGAGGGCAGAGAGAGTAGGATAAGATGGCTCTTAGCTGCATGTTCCCTTTAATTTGGTTTATTCTTTTTACTGCCCTACTTTTCTCTTTTCCTCTGCTCTTTTTGGCTCTCCTTCTAGAAAACGTGGGACTTACTTATACGGTTACAGACTATACTACTTTTTTCCCATGTCAAAGATTAACAGCGGTATTGCTTGCTGTGGCACAACAAACAGCAGCAGTTTCTGGCAGGCCTCAGAGCTAATCTCTTGGCACTTCAGCTTCAGGTATAAATTCATAAATTCTTTGTAGTGGTGAATTAAGTCCCCTACCTCTCCTGTGTGACATATGTGTTGGTTATGGCTCTATAATAGGTGATAAACTTGGCACTTAATAGCTTGTTGTTCAATGAGAATATATCTTGGTAGGAAAGGGAGAAAAGGGAAGACAAGCAGTTAATGAACCATGAAAGTTGCTGGAAAGTCAAATGTGCATCTTGTTTTCTTTTCCCACCAGGGCTTAACCAGACCCTGCCAGGCTTGATTTCTCACAGCTCTCATGGAAATAGGCCATTTCTGTCTGATAGTATCATCCTACTACCAACAAATTTCCTCCTTCACTTCACTCACTCCAGTGCTCCACTAGTTCACCCTCTGCCTAGTGACAGTTAAGTTACAGGAGAAAGTGATGCAATCCTCATATTTATTTTGAGGGCAAGGTCTTGTTTCTGTTTATTCTGTAATTTGGGGTCACCTGACTCCAGGGATCTGCCTGAAGAACTGCTTTTTGCTCTGAAAGATCTTCTCTTTTCTTGCTTTTTAACAAAATCACAACTCAGTCCAGGTTTTAGAGGTTTTATTCTCCTTTGGGTGAATGCCATCTGTACTCAGCATAGAATTTTAAGCCTGATAAGGACTTGGAAATAGCATCTACAGTTTGTTATTCAGGGAGAGGGGTGATTTCTAAGCCATGTTGGACAGAATAGGGACTGTTTCTTGATGGGCTGATTTAGAAGCTTGAATATCAGACTATCCTGCTGCTTTTTTTACTCTTTTTTTTTTTTTTTTTCCCCTGAGAAAAAGGCTGATAATTGTCTGCGAAAATGTCATGATTTTGACTTTCCTTGTCAGAAGGTAGTCGGCCAAATGAGGTACTCACAGATATCTTTCTACAATATCATAGCAACACTACCATAGATCCTCAACTTAGAAATTACAGTCCCAAGTCCTGCAAAGTTCTACATTGCAGTTTAATCTTGTTGTCAAGTTAAAGTGTACTAGACTAAGAGCATGATGCTAGATCCTTGTAAGCTGCTGCAGGACCAGAGCACAAGAGTGAATCCAAATATTAAAAACCCTAGAACTTCGGCAGTTTAAGAACACTCTCATGCCCAGAACCTAGATGAACCTGAGAATAAAAGAATGAAACAGAAAAAGATTACTTTCTGGAAGACCCATTATCCGAGTGCAACCCTAAAAAGATACCTCTCTAACACAGTTATTTTGGCACCATTCAGACCTATGAGCAATCAAGTCAGTTAGTGGGGAATCCATAAAGCAAGAACAGAAATACAGACTGCTGAATGGCTTAACTTTGACACAGGTTACAGGTAGGCCTGGAAGAGTTGGCATTTTAAGTCTTGAAGTTGATGAGCCATGGCTAATAACTAAGAAACCACTTTAAGTGCTGTATTTTTCTGTCACTTCCCAGACATTTTAGCAAACTAGGTTTTACAGTATCATCTTTAGGTCTTTCAACATATTTAGGAAAATATGCCAAATGTCTGCATCGCAAGATAACCATGTGTCTAGGGCTCCCTGTGGCGGAACTGCTTTGATGTGCTGCGGGTTGAAGCAGAACTCCCGAGCAAACACTTATAATGCCCAGGTCTCTAACTTTCCTCTGGAGCTTTAATTCAATAGCTTTAAAACTAACCCACTTCCTCACTCAACACACTGTGCTGTTCTTCATTCCTTTCCTTTCCCGCTTCTTTCTAAACTCTCTTGTCTACCGCTGAAGTGGGATGTGAGTCCAGGAGTCAGCTTGGGAAAGTGGAGGTGAGCCACAAGGAGGTGGTGTAGATGGCGTAGCTTCGCAAGATTACAGCTTCCTTGTGTGATAGGTCATGGACACCATCCAAGACAGGTGATTCTGTCCTGGGAATGCTCAGTGCTGAGATAATACATATGAAGAAGACATGGCTTTTTGCAAGTAAAGGTGGTAGCTCTGTGCACTTTGCATTTCATAATCTCAGGTTCTGCTTTTTACTCCTGCCTGATGCAGGTGACCTAAACTTCTAGGAACTGGCTATAAATTGAGGAGGAGAGCTGTGGGTGGGAAGGCTTCCTTTCTCCCATCAAAGTGTTTGGTGGAGGGAAGCTGCATTTCACTGCTTCCTTTGTCCAACTTCAGACTGCCCTCCAAGGTTTTGGGGTCTCCTGTGATGATTTCTATGCAGTGCGCAGATTATTGTCATGTTCTTTATTGGATTGCTATTATGGCTGGGACCGATGATTTCATATACAGCCTCATGTGTATATATTGTGTATTTTCTTTGAAGTGTTAACGTCCAGGCTTTAGCAGGTTCCAGCCTCTGCAAAATCTTTCTCCCACCAAGGCCGGCACTGAGAGCTTGCAGAGGCATCTCGTTAACCCTTCTTACTTCGTTTGGGGGCAGGTGGCCAAGACCTACCCTTCCCCACCTGGCTCTGGCTGGAGATGGTCCCTGTGGGGAGCTGCCTGTCCTTCCCTCCTACGCCTCCGGCTGTCCCGGCTGGGGAACACGGGTGCAAGGTGGTGGTGGTGATGGTGGTGGTGGGGTGTTACTTGTCTCTGGGCGGAGGCACCTCACTAGATGGCAGCAACACCATAGTTTTGTGAAGTAGCCTCTGGGCAGCCTTCCCCTCCCCCAGATCGCTCTTGCCCACAACAGCAGGGTAAAAAAAAAAAAAAAATATCCAATAAAATCCTTCTGCTGCACAGGGCTCTAACAGCAAAGCTGTGATATGCTGAATTCTCCACTACTTCACCGTATCTCTCTGTGGTGCCTATATTTTTATCTATATATATGTACACACATATACATATGTAACCGTGTCTGAATGTATATGTGTGTGTGCGCATGTATGTTTATGCCCAGGCTTTTCTCATAATTAGGAAGCAGGATGCCAATAGCCGCGACTAACTCCCCTAGAGTCACAGGAAAGGAAGAGTCAGAGCTGGGGTGGGCCACCTTTTGGCTTGCAGTCTCTCCAGTGTCCCTCTCCAGTGGCCTTCGTCACAAGCTGCTGCACTGCAGTGCAGAAAGGGCCAATTCTGTCCTCTCCCACAAATTTGTAGGAACCGGTCAGCTAGGAATGGGCCACTTTGCCTGCTCTGCTGATGACAGTTTGTGGTAGGAACACTTGGTAAAGTAAGACAACTGCTTAATTGGAAGGTACTAAAATTTAGTGGTGATTTTCTTTCTCAGAATTTCCCTCTCCAGCCAGTTTCCTGGACTGGTTCACAGTCTGTCACAGCTGCAGGCAATTTCTCTTCTGTAGGATGGCTCAGCTAGTTAATATTGTGCCATACATTTCATTGAGCACAGGATTACACATCACATCAGTGTAAGAGAATGTCACTTTTCCTGCCAGCTGCTGGCCATGTCCTCATCCCCACTGTGGCCAGTTGCATATGGTGAATGTGGTGCCCTGAACCTTCTGCAGCAGACAGGCACAAGAATGCATGTGTCAGCAGAAACACAGAGGTTTAAAGGAAAAAAATGCTCTTAGGTTAGCTTGGCTGTGGTTCTCAGTGCAGTAGAGCAGTGCAAGGGCTAGAGGCTGAGCAGTGCAGGAAGGAAAGGCAGAAAAATAATTTCTCTTAATAAGTCTGTTGGCCTCTCTAAGACAATAGAAATAAAAATTATACCTTGGGACAGGGACTACGAAAGATAACTTCAGCTCTCAAGGTTGCAGGTAGCCCTCTACTCATGTGTGCCTGTCAGTCTACTGAGTTTAGATGAGAGCTACCAAGTTTTTGAAAAAGCTGCACCTGAAATTTGAAAGCAGAGACTTTCGGTGACCGTAATGACTTACATGTTATAAAGACTGTTTGAAGATAAATGCACATGAATCTGAAAAAAGTACAGATCACTTAATCTTGGGGCCATCTTCTTCCCCACCCAGAAGTAGCTCTTGGTTAGCCAGTGTTGTCATAAGTGTTTGTAGACAGTTATGGGTTATCCACTGCCCTTTGCTTAATCCACATGACATTTTACTAGCTGAGACAGTGGTTTATGTCACACTTACACAAAACAGTCCATGGGGAATAAGATTTGATTTCTCTCACAATTTCACATGGCAAAGATGTTGGGACACATGTTGTGTGTTGATAGGCACTGGAAAAAGCAGAGAAGTCTCTCCTGGCAATTTGTATGAGTGATATGAAAGTGGCAAGGAATCCTGGAAACTTTCCCCAAACTTCTTGTTTATAGATTGTGACAACACGGGGATTCCTACAGTCCTGGACTGTGTCTCTGTCACTTGTCCTTTGCCAGAAGGCACTGGTTAGTGTCTCCCTGGAACAACTCTTTCCATGTCTTGGCCCTTGATGCTTTTACCCTTGAAAAAGACTTTAGCAGGTTGGTGGGAAACACATCCCGGATGCTAAGGTACTCCAAATTTGTCTTAGTTTCTAGGCACCAAAGAGATTTTTCTGTAACGTTGCACTATTAAGACTTTTTTGGTGTTTCTGTTAATGTGCCTTGTGCTCACAGCATTGAAATCTTCCTCAAAACCTGAAATAGTGTTTTAAAAAAACAAACAAACAAGCAAGCACATCAAGCGCATCAAAGGAGTAAGCTCCTCATAGCAAGTTTGGAAACACAACTATAAGAAAACACTATTAAGAGCAGGAAGATGAAGACTCAGCAAGTGTCTGATGTGGATCTCCAGCTCCTGCTGACTCTGAGACCTCCTCCAGGGCATCTTGCAGCTGCAGGAGCTGAAGGGATACCATAGCATTGTTGGTCTCCCAGGACTGCTTGTCAGAGCATGCCTCTTTGAGACACAGCCCCGCTGTAGGCTTCTGAGGACACCCCTGCTCCGAATATGCTCTCTCACATATGTATGGTACTAATTTGAAAGCTAAAAGTTGAATTCACCTGGAATCAAGTTGCTTATCTTTGAGAGCTTGCTGGAGGTGCATTTTCTTCAAGATAGCCTATGTTCCACTTTCTCTGTGTCCCTCAGCCCCCTGAAGGGTGTTGCTCTGAGTATATGCCAAGCGTGGGTCAGTTTTACTTTCTTACATTTGGGATAATAGGCAATTACAGAAAATAAGATGCTTCTCTGAATTTATATGTTCCCATATTAAGTATTCAGGCTGACGCAGCTTGTGAAGTGAAGGGTCATCTGTGCAAGTCTGTGCTGCAGATGAACACTGCTTTGCCCCAGACTTTGGCTGGGGCTGCCAGTTATTAAGCATCAGGATGGGGTTAATTGCTCAGAGCAGGAGGGGAACGGCTTTGACCAAAGATCTGCTAATCTCTCAAGGAGGGGGGGCATGGTGGAGTTGGCATCACAAGCTCACTGGAAGCCATAGGCAAGGTGAGGAAAAACAGGAGCCCAGAGTCCCAGTACACAGTCAGTTAAGTAAAGACAAATATTAAAACTCAAGGAAAGAGTTTGTTTAGGAAGGACTGACTGGCAAAAAACAGAAGGAAATAAGGTGTGAATAAAAGGATGTTTACACCAAATAGTCCAAGATGCGAGGGCAAATACTGTTCTTGATACTCTCAAGGTAAAGGGAAAAAGAGGAAAGAACACAGATATTTTTATGGATAGTTGTCTACTGTAAATCTATAATAAAACAAGGAAATTTCCATCACACCAGAAGGATCAGATGGATGTGGATTTAACCTAGCAAAATTATCCAACATCTGATTGTCAATAGAGATTTTTAAATTACCTATCAGGGAAGGGCTGCAGCTGGACAGTAGGGATTATCCAAAACTTTATCAGACTGTGTTGGGATGAAATTTTTTGTATGGATGGGAAACAAGGGAATAGACAGGGAGATCTACCAAATTTTATTCTGACAAGAAAATCTTGCAGAGAGCATGAAGGAGAAAGGCAACAATTTGGAAAGGATGGTTAAAGAAAATCAATTGCAAGAAAGCATAATTCATTAAGTTGCGGAGTTTGATTTATGTTAGAACTTGGGAAAAGTCTTTAATGGTGGAGATGGTTAGGTAAAGAGGGCCAAGGAGGAGTGTGGAGTGTCCATTGCCTGGGATATCTAAGAGGACGAGAAAACTGGGTTGATGGGGCAGGTGATCCTGCACTAAAGCAGCTGTTGCCCACTTGTAGAGTCTACTATGTCTATTTTTGATCTGATGATAAAGTTATTGAGTTTAATGGATAATTAGCATCCCTGCTTGTGCCTAATTGCCTCTGTATTCTTAGGAATGTAACTAACTGCTTTGTGAAGCACTTTGAAATATCAGATTACATGAAAAATGCCATTAGCATGCAAGTTGCTCCTGCACAATAAGCACCATTAAAAAAAGTAGTAAAGTTGCCAGCATTTTATCTGATATTCCTAAACCGTTTTTTGGTGTTTTTTTTTCCTGCTCTACTCACCAACTGTTGTTTTTCAGACCGTATTTGATGAGGAGACAAGTCATTATTAAAAATATATATTTAAGGAAGGGATAAATCCATATTAAAGCAGCTGAAGAAAAGTGCATAGCACATTAAGAGAACACTGTAAAAAGTGGCCTGGAAGAGTATGGAAATGCCTGACAAATGTGAGTCTGCCAACATGTAAGGACACTTTTAATGCATTATTTATAGATATTGCTTTACCACCACAAGTCATTGATATCAAGGTCACCCAGTGGACTTTTCGGCAATGGCTCAAGTCTTGAGAGACAATATTGATAATAGCAGCTGACAGTTTCTTGGATACAGCTGGTATTTTTCTAAGCAGCAGTCTTTTCTAACTTCTTATGAACAATGGAAATCTATTTGCTGTGAAACTGCTCATGTCTGTCTTGGTCAGAACTCATTAATTGTGGTCAGTCCCAGGCTTGCTGTATCTTCTCTCTCTCTTCCCTGCATCTTCCTGTAAATCTGTAGTAAAGTAAATATGTCTAATGAATACAAGAATTCTAGGTTGTGTTTGTTTTGTTTTGTTTAAGTTCCCAGGCTCTGGTTTTCCTCTCTCCCAGTTCTCTGCCAATCATATTTTCTAATATTTTGAAGTCTCAAAGCTGACCACTTTCAGCGTGTTGGGATCAACAATAATAAAATGTAAGCAGTGTCTGAGGAAAACATAAATAGTCTCTGTGACTCCCAGTACAATGAATTCTCTGCCTGGTTTTAAAGGTTTCCGCTCCCCTTATAACCTGTTCTTCCTATTGGTCGTCATAACTTGTGCAGTTTAGGTTTGGTTTGGATTGGTGGGTTGTGGGTTTGGGTTTTTTTTGCTTTTTTGCTGTGTATGTTTTGGGTTTTTATTTTCCTTAATGCTATTTAACATAATTTCCTCTTGGGGAAAGAGGAAATAAAAAAGCCATTTTGATCTCTTTAGACAAATCACATTCATATTTAGCAATCCAAGTGACATCTCATAAGATGTGCTGTGATATTTTTTCCCCAAAATGCTTTAGTCTGACAAGGCCTCCTGACCATTTAGAAGCTTGCCTCAGACTTCTTGCTTGGAGGCTTGTATCTTCTTCCTGACCTGCTCCTCTCCCATCAAGGATCAGTTCTTATTGCTTGCCTAGTACATTGCTTTATGGTCTAAACCAGTTATCAAACTGCTGATGGAAGTCTTGATCAACATGTTATTACATTTAATTTTGGTGGTTGTTTTTTTTTTCCCCATTTCTTTCGTGTGTTTCTCTTATTGTTCCATTTTCAGTGGCATTAAATTGCCTGTGTTCATATGTTCATCTTGTTTTGGATAATGCACTTGTCTTTCCAGAACATCCCATCAGTTTTTGTTAAATAAATAATGATTTTCATTGAGAAAATAAGCAGCAAAACCAAGTGACCTCTTTTTAAGAGACTAACACGTATAGATAGTGTTAACTTTCTTCTGAGTGGGTAGATGGCAAACTAGCTCAATGTCTAATTTGAGGAAAAAAAAAAATCTTGAAAAAAATATCTCTTATAATCCCCATATTTCTTTAAGAGATTTTGGATGGACTTCATTCAAAGTAAGTAATAATCCCTAAGAGTAACCAGAGCGAGGTGAAAATTGATGAATTCTCTCAGTGCTTTCTTTAATCACTTGGAAAAACAGACAAGATTATACAAAGAAAGCCAAAATCTGGGCACTGCATCTGCCTGAGCTTCCGAGTTTCCATTAGCTGCCAGACATTGTGGCATATTTTGCTCCTAGTAATCGTGGTGTAAATTATTCCTATTGAAATTGAAGGACTTACACTGAAATTAATCTGGCATAATCTAGTGCAGACTTCCTCTCCTTCCTATTCTGAAGCAATTTGGTTCACATAATGTATATACAATAATTAATTTAAGCTAACATGAAGTAGCCCATTTATCCTTTAAAGGATTTGGAATTAGAAGGCTTCTAGTCTAATTTTCAGGATGATTTCTGTTTATATGGCAAAACTACTTACAAAAATAAGCTAGGGCAGCAGAAAAAAAAAGAACCTCCACCAATTGGACTTTGAATATTTCTTTTATAGAAGTTTGGCACATGAGTTTGTTCTGTTTTTTAATATTCATTTGTTTCCCTGTATTTGTTAAAAAAAATACCTTTAGTACTTCGTGATGGAAGACAAACAGTTTGACTCTAATAGTCAAACATGGCATGTCTGTAGTTTGCAGGCACTGGCGTGTGTTGTGCTACACATCAATCAGTGCTTTTGTATTGCTGCAGATAAGATCAATATTTGTCACTTATAAACTGTGGCGCTTCTAATCAAATATTTACATCAGTTTTAATGGCTAGTGGCTCTGTGCATGTCTACAGAAGAGAGAGGGTTTTTTGTTTGCTGGGGCACTGGGGATCTGAGATTGCAGGGCAGGAGCAAAACATTGATCATTTGGTGCCACTGGTCTTCATTTGGGATATAGTCTAGGGATGTTTCTGTGTTTCTGAGAAAAGACAGGGTGGGTGCAGCCATATGTGTTAGGTCCAGGTTCTTTGCTCTGGTCATGAAAGACCAGGGCTGGCACCCACAGAGCTCCTTGAATGTCTGCAGCAAGCCCCAGCTTCTGGACAGGGTCTTGTTTGATTTGGCACAATGCAATTGCATGAAGCTCACCCAGGCAGGACACAGCGGAAAGGTGAACAGGTTGTGTGGAAATGCTGCATGCTGGGGATGTAGGCTGCTCCTTGTGGCATCAGCCTGAGTCCCCGTCCTACATGCACAGCTGGACTTACACACCCAGAGCATCTCTTTGCTTTGGGGAATGAAATGCAGAGACACCAGTCTGGGCTCTGCATGGGCATAGCTGACACCAGGGAGTATTTTTTCTATTCTGGGGCCATGTCAGAATACCAGCCAAAGCTGTTGTGCTCTCTGCAGAGCTGAGCTGGCCTGGGAGCAGTTCACCCATGTTTACGTGGCACTCACACCTGCAAACCTGACCAGGCAAAGGGATGTGAGGATCCAGCTGTGGGTAAGTAGGAGGAAGCAGGTCCTCATGTGCTAAGGAATAAAATGTCCGATCCAGGAATTACCTAACTTTTAAGTGGGAGGTGAGAAGTAATGATGAGTAACAGCTATATCGTCATGAAGCACATCATCCCAGTACCGACTCTATGTACAGTCACAGAGCTGAAACTTGGCTTTTCCCCATGATACCTGTGTCATGAAGTTGCATTGTCTGGCATTAAGGATTGTTCCTGCGGTATTTCTTTCTTATATAACATAAAAATGAAGACTCTGAGAAACGGATGGCACCTACCCAAATATTTCTCTTTCTGTATCTTTCACAAGTGACTTCCACCCTAGAAATTTGAGGTTTGCCAGCTTGTGTGAAGAGGTGAACATTTTCAGTGGCTTATTTACACACCACACAGGAACGTGTTTAAATTAACTTTGCTCAATTTAATTCTTGCTTTTAATTTTGCTCCAACTTTCATATGTTGTTTTTTTTTAATGTAATTTGGAAGAGCTGGTGATCAGTCAGTGCAGTGAATTTGCTGATTTTCTTGAGCAGAAGAGTCAAATGTTCCTTCACTGTTTGCAAGGTGATGCTCTCCTCTTCATAGTTCCGTTCACTATGAGCATGTGAAGTATCTCTGCTAACTAGAAGAGAAAAATGTTTGGGATAATTTTTCAGTTTACTTTGATTATTTTATGCAGTTTTCTGGGTATAATTACTTTTTCATAGTCAAGTATTTTTTTAAACTAAATCATGCTGGAACGTGTCCAGAGGAGAGTCACCAAGCTTGTTAGGGGTCAAGAGAACAAGTCCTAGGAGGAGAGGCTGAGGGAACTGTTTGGAGAAGAGGGGGCTGAGGGAAGACCTCATTGCCCTCTATCACTACCTAAAAGGAGGTTGTAGAGAAGTGGGTGTTGGCCTCTTCTCCCAAGGGAATAATGACTGGACCAGAGGAAATGGTCTGAAGTTGAAGCAGGGGAAGTTTAGATTAGGTATTAGGAAGAATTATTTTACTAGGAGGGTGCTCAGGCAGTGGAACAGCGTGCCCAAGGAGGTTGTGGAGTCACCATCCCTGGAGGTATTTATGAAACATGTAGATGCAAGTGCATGCTCTAGTACCTGGGATTGTTGGGTGTGGTGGCTGTTGTTGTTATGGTGTGGGTTTTCTTTTGTGTAGTATTATCATTGTGTGGTGGTGGTTTGTTTGTTTGTAATGGTTGGACTCAATGATCTCAAAGGTCCCGTCCAAACGTGAAGATTCTGTGATTCTGTGATATGTACAAATAAATCCATGTTGTCTCCTAAAAGCTGAAATCTGAATGAATATATCCAAGCTGACTGTATAAGGCTTACTGTCCAAACTGCCTGGAGCTGTGCTCAGCTGTATGTCACTGAGAGGCAGAAAAGTTAGCTTTATACTGCTTTGATGCCTCTTCCCAGAAGCTCTCTGGGAATCTTGCTGGTCCCTAGCCTTCTTGCAGTAACCTCAGACCTCTTATTTATGCTTCATTACCAGGTGGCTTGATATCCTGGAGAGGGTTTGGTGTTACGAAGGTGTGGACTTTCTGTAGCTGCTATTGCTTCCTCTTGTTTATGCCTGCTGAGATAAAGACTAAAAGAAGATTTTATACTGCTGGGAGTCATGCATGTGAAAGGGAAGGTGTTCTCCAGCTGAGGTGGCTGCTTTATGCTCCTGCCAAAGCACAGGATATCCGGGAAGGGTAGAAGGATGAGGTTAGCCCTGCAGTTCCTGGAAATGATATTTAAGTGCAGGCTGCAATTTGATCCTGCAATGTTGTGGAGTTGTTCATAGTTTCCCCTTTTCTTAGATCCATCTTCCTCCATCTTTGTTTCATAGTATTTTAAATACTCTTGCTACACCAATGTATTTAAAAGAAGTGAAAATCATAGAGATTAGAAAGGGGCAGGGCTGTTAAGTCAAGACCAAGAGTTGAATCAGAAAACAAAGCTCAGGTTTTTTAATCTGAATTTTAATGTTGCATCACTCTTCTACCTTTAATAAGAGCACATGACTCATTCTTATGCCAAGGCAGATTTATGCTTGCTGTACTATATGTTCTGGTGTGCTTTGCCCTGTCTATATGCAAATACCTTGAATGATGATATTTCCATCTGTCCCCTCCAGAGATTATTCTGTGGACTGATACGTTGTGGTGTTAATCCATATTTTTTTCTAAAAAATAACTCTGCATGAAGTTTACTTTCTTTGTTTTTATTTTATTTCATTGTATCTATCTCAAAATCTTTTCCTCTCTTTGTGATTGTTCTTTGAAGTTTTATCACATATATTTGCTATAGCAGGAAAGAGATAATTTTGAGAGTGGTTTTCCTATAATAATAGAGTGGATCTATATTTCCTATGCTTGTGATGGAACAGCTAATGACTAAGTAGCCATAAAAAGTGCTTTATTCAGTACTCATATCATATCCACTATGCTTATTTTTAAAACTGTTGACGTCTTTTCCACCAATCATGTTGCTCTTGCAGTTCTTATAACTCCCCAGGATCCTGAATGGTGATATGCCAGCCGCAATGCAAAGGCAAGACAAGGTGAAGGTCTTGTTCCTTACCATGCTCTAAGGCAGGAGACCTCTGGTGTGAATGATGAAAAATTAGCTATGTCTTTCTCTTACTTAGTCTGAGTTCTCTTTTGCCATTAGTCTGTGTCCAAAGCTTTTACCTTACATGTTCAAAGGTTTGACGGTTGGTGATACTATTGCATTAACAAGGGAGGTCATTCTCCCCCTCTACTGTGCATTGGTGAGGCCACAACTGGAACATGGCATCCAGTTCTGGGCTCCTTCAAGAAGGACAGGGAACTACTGGAGAGTCCAGCATAGAGCAACAAAGATGATAGAGGGGTTGGAGCATCTCCCTCATGAGGAAAGTCTGAGAGAGCTGGGACTCTAAAGAGCCTGGAGAAGAGAAGGCTGAGCAGAGACTTTATCTATGTTTACAAGTACCTAACAGGTGGGTTGAAGGAGGATGCAGCTGGACTCATTTCAGTGGTTCCCAGTGCCAGGACGAGAGGCAACAGGCACAAGGTGGAACACAGGAAGTTCCATTCAAATGTGAGAAAAAACTTCTTTCCAGTGAGGGTGACAGAACCCTGGAACAGGCTGCCCAGGGAGTGTGTGGAGTCCCCTTCTCTGGAGGCCTTCAAGACCTGCCTGGAGGCAGTCCTGAGTGATGTGCTCTTGTCCATCTTGCTTTAGCAGGGAAGTTGGACTAGATGATCTCCAAAGGTCCAGCTCTGACAATCCCATGATTCCGTGAAACATGCTCTGCTTCTCTCTGCAGTGTGTTGCTGATGAGTCTGGGTGATGTGCATTTAAACACCAAATGGACTGGCGGTAGATAAAATATACAGAGAATTTTAAACCAGCAAGCTCTTAAAAACGATGAGTCTGCAGCACTATTGAGGAATGGTTTCAATTGTTATGAGACTGATCAGCGTGTGGTTCAACTCACAGTCTGTGTTAGGCTTGGGTTGAGGAGAGAGGAATGTCCTTTGCAAGCAGCTGGAGTCCCTGCAAGAAACAAGCACTGTGGCTGAAGTTGTTTTATCTGGTGGAGCTTCAGATGAAGAAAGTGGAGAGTGGGAGACAATCATGGGTATGTTTTCCATCAACACCTTCATGGAGAGAATAAAGGGATCAAGCCAGAGGCCAGGGACTAGGCTCCAGTTAAAAGCAGCTTTTTGGAACTTTTTGCTTTGATAACTACGTTAAAAGTTATATCCAGAGCTGAAGAGCAGTGACTAATGTGATTGGCAGGATGGTTGTTAGGTCAGGACCAACTGCAAGTGAAAATAAGTAGTCCATGTTGGATGTGACCAAGGAAGGGAGCTAATGAAGGATGTAAAGGATGGATAGGTATGGTCAAAGCAACTTCAGGGTGTGGTGTTTGGAGTAGCATTCTTGGCTGTGAGAATTCAGCTGTGCCAGATTACATTATTCAAGGTCAGGCATTTTTCAAGGAGAGTGCAGGAGGTAAATCTTCTGTGAGAGGAATTTCACCTCTGCAGCTGCATGGGATGAGAAAAAAATCCAGATGTTAGCCCCTGGACTCAGACTGTAATAATCACTGTCATCGAAAGGGACACCCCACTACGTGTTCCTCAAATTCCATTAGTTTTCATGGAGTCATGCTGCCAGCAGGGTTGAGGAGCTGATCTAGCCCCAACAGGAAACAAAGTTATGCTTCTTGTGGCAGCTCACACTTAGCCTGGCTTAAAATGATGGAAAGTGCCAACTCAGTCTGCTATCCAAAGAAGATCCTTATGCTGCGAGACTGAGTAACAAGCAGAATAATGGCACTGTCTACAGAGAAAACCAAGTGGGGAAGGAGGAATTGCAGCACTATTTTAACCACCCTGAACTTGAGCTGACAGATAAACACCCGTGAGGAGATGTCAGGGAGACAGGCCCAGATTTTAGCCTCTTAAAGGAAGAGACAAATCTGGAGCAGAGAGAGGGGTCTATGGGTCATCAGGATAGAGAGAGCAGATGAGTTTGGATTGGCAGATAAAATTACTTGCATTTTTTTCTTGCTTAATTCTTTCCAATATGTCAGTTGATATTTTTCTGTTGCATAATTGCTTCACACTCAGCATATTGCAGTAGATAGATCTTCATCAAGATCATGACGTGATGTCCTGTATCTGAAGACCTAAGCTGTGCTGGTCTCTCCTCTGAGTTTGGGGTATTGTAAATTCATGCTCCATTTGCTCTTTTCTATGCTTCTGCTCTGTGTTTCTATATTTCTAGAATATCTCTCTTCTGAGAGATTAGCTGATCGTTTTCCAGGGTGCATTTTTTAATTTCCCCAGGGGCTCTGAATTATTTCTCGCTATCCTTGCAGTGATGTATGCAGCACTTCTCATTGTGTGAGTGAAATGAGGTTTGTATAACCCCATGGTATGTACACCTTACTGCACAACCCTTTTGAGACAACCACATTAGCTGAACGAGCGTAGAAGATATGTTCCTTTTCAGCAATAATGATCGGCTGAGTACTTCCGATTATATAAATTGTTGTTTAGCCTGTCTGGCCTCTTCTAGACTCTGTTTCCTTCCCATATATACCTTGTGACATTGTAAGGGTTTAGTTCCTATTTCCTTGGTGGTAAGAAGTCTTCTGAATTTTATATAAAAGTTGTGAGGAGTCAATGGCATGTTTAAAACCATGCTGTCAGTGCTGTACAGTGAATTAAATGTCTTACAAGTAATTTACAATGCATTTACAGGACATGACAGTTATATTATCAAACATCACATATTACTGCAAACATAGACTGTAAAAAAAGTGTCTTTTTTCATAAAAGGCTTAGACATCTTCTGAAAACATATTTAATAAAATGAGTAGCCTTTATCATCGAATAAAGGTAATTTTGCTGGCTGTTGACAAGTTATACTTATTTAAAAAGCCATTCAAAATAAACAGCACTATTTGTGAATATACAATGAACAACGTACTAGAATATTAGTAAAATGCTTTGATTTGAGAGGGTATTTTTCTAATAAAATATAAAATTGTATTTCTATTATAAAATTTCCAACATCCTTTAAAAAGTATTCAGAATAAAAACCACCTTGAAATTTGTAGGTTACTTTGATCTTTTTTGAATACTTTACAAACAAATATAGCCACTTAGAAATGCTGTATGTCTTTGCAAACATTTCAGTTAAATATGAAAATTTTAAAAGCATATGACATGCTAGGGAAAAATATTTAATAAAATATTCCCAAGTTTCCCCAAAAAGTTTTCAGTTGTGGAAAATGACTATATTTTATTCCACTAGGATAAGATAGTTATTTTATGGAATAAAATCAACTGAAATTTTATAAAATAAAATGCTTCCTAGAATAAAATAGTGGAAATAAAGGAGTTATACTCTATATTATATATTATATTCTAATACACTGGAAGAAGGATTAAAAAGTTGATGAATCAAAGGCTTTCTTCCTGGACAAACCAAGGATTGAGAAACTCCAGGGGAAAGCAAGAGACAACTTTTTCATCTTCCAGTCCAGACTATTTTGCTAGGAGGAGTTTTAACTAAAGTTGCAAAGAATTTGGATGCAAAGAACCCACCTGGATGCACCCCTGTGCAACCTGCTGTAGGTGAACCTGCTTTTGCCATGGGGGTTGGATGAGATGATTTCTCAAGGTCCCTTCCAAGCCCTACAATTCTGTGATTCTGTGAATGGATAGCCACCTTACCTGAATATTAGGTTAACCCTCTGCTGTTTATTAATAGATGGGATTGAAAAATGACAAATCAGTTGTCTGTCTTGGTTTAATTATGTCTATTATATGGATTTATTAGTGTTTCCAGGAAGAAATCAGAGGTGCGTTGGGTTTGGTTTAATTGATTTGTGTAGACCGATGCAAAAGAATCATGGTATCATAGAAAAAGGACCTTTAAAAGTAGTCTAGTCCAAACACCTTGCAATGAGCAGGGACATCTTCAACTAGATCAGGTTGCTCAAAAGACCTGTCCAACCTGGCCCTGAATGTTTCCAGAGATTGGGGCATCTACCACCTCTCTGGGCAATCTGTGCCAGAGTTTCCTCGCCCTCATTGTAAAAAAACTCCTTCCTTCTATCTAGTCTAAATCTACCCTCTTTTAGTTTAAAACCCTTACCCCTTGTCCTATCACAACAGGCTATTCTAATTGGAAGAGCAATGGTAGTTTCTGTGATGAAAGGGTCATCTTCAGACACAGGGAAGCACGGAGGCACAGGGCAGGCAGGGGAACCCGGATAATCCCCTTTACCAGCTGTTTCTAGGGCTGTCCTAGGGAAGCCTGCAGCCCCATGTTGAACATAAGTGTGGGGGCTGGTTCTCTGGAGCACCCACAGGCTGCCCTAGAGGAATGGGACTCTCTATGGGATGCAGGGAAGCACCTTTTGGGATTACACGAGAGATACTGTGGGATTTTTAGGGGAGGTATCAAAGGTAGGGAAAGGGACGGATCCAAAAGGAGGGATATGGTAATAACCTGGCTAGACAGAGAGGAACGGAAATGGGCTGCTGGTTCTACTTGTGCTTGACTGAGTGCAAGTGTGTCTATGCTGCTCTGTGTGGCCAGCAGATGTTGATATGTGTATTGTATATGGCCATTTGTCAGTGCACCTTGCTGCTGGTGAAATCTAGGGCGATGTACCATGGCAACCTTACCTCAATTGGGCTACTGGGCTTGGTAAACCCTGCAGCACTGAGGACCCTAAAGAAATCACCAAATAGGTGGCATACAATATTCTCTGGTCAAACACGCAGCGTTGATGTATTATTGACTAGACCTTAGCATTTCTGTGAATGTGTTCACTCCTAGTGTTCTCAGCTGAAGAAGGTGGTGAAGTTTTTACTATAATATTGTATTAGTATTGTGTTGTACTTACGTATGTATATATGGTATTGATATTTTGCATATTGTGTGCATTAATATTCCTTAATGTATTGTACTGTAGTTCTCTCTGTGTTTCCAAATTGTGTCAAAGCTAATATCCTGGCACCTAACTATGCATTTAGCCTTCTATTCTCTCTCTCATGTGGCACTTTTAGGAAGTGTGGTCTGGAAGCTACAGAAATGGTAGCTGGCTGTTTTGGGGATCCAAGTGTGGGTGCTTCCTCTGCAGAAATGGTGCTGCTCTTTTGCCCTCTTGACATACATAAAAATAAAGCACATATTTGCTAGCAGAGCAGATTGGGGCAGAAGACCCTTCATTAAATTCATTTATACACTTTCATAGGTGCACACCTTTGCAGGGGTCCACTGGAGTGGACTGAGACAACCTCTATGCCTTGGGTCCATTCAGAGGTTCCCAGGACAAGCTGTAGTATGAAGAGGTGTGGCAGGCAGCATCCAGTTATTGCCAGTTCCTCATGTTAATGTATTCGGACCCCATGCTTCTGAACTCTCCCAGGAGCACTCAGAAACTGGATCTCTGGGTTTATGTTATTTTTGGCCAACATAGTCAAATCTGAGAGAAAAGCCAAGATAACAGAGGAACAGAATATAATAGTTTGCCTGCCCACCCCTGACCCTGCCTGCTCACAGCTCAGCTAAACTGTCCCTGCACGTATTTTACAATCCAAATTACGTAAATTAAGTACTCCTATATTTGGAAAGACCTTCACCTCCTGTAGCACATCACCTAGAATTGCAGAGCAGTGACTTTGTACTACCCTGTGTATGTCAATGTAAATTTTACATGCGAAAAGGATGATAATACCTTAGAACTGACTTTGGGAATCGCTTTTTTTTTGGTTTGTTTTGCTTATTTTTTATTCTGTGCAGGTTCTGAGAGACAAAGGCAGCTCTCAGTTTTTAATTACTGTAAGTAGCTTGTAAGTAACTGGAACAGCTTTTCATGCAACTTGATTTGAATATATTCCAGGCTGCAGATAGACACCTATTTTAAAGGCACAGCATGCTCATCATGGCTTTCTGCCAATCAAACAGTTGTTACTCGCTAGACAGTCCTAAACAACTTCTGCTCCTTCCTCAATTTGCTGTCTGCCTGACTGATGGAAACGGCAGGGCTTCTCCCCTTCCCCCTCCCCTTTCTTTTCCTCTGAACCTGTGTCACCACATGGCAGGAGAATTCAGCCACTGCTGCTGAGAACAAGGCACTGTTTGTGCTGCTGGCCCCAGGGCTTGGATAAGGACCCTTGAAACGGAGCAGAGCAGATTATCAATGTGATTCCCCAAGAATCCTCCTCTTCCCACAGCTCCTTTGGGTGGATATGGAGGTGAAGCGGGTTTAGCTGATTTTATTTTGCTTATTAAACTTTTGAGGGTCTCTCAAGACTGACAAAAATGAAATCCAGATCTGTTTTTTCTTAACTCTGGGCAGCCAGATTATATATAGATTGCGTGTGTATTGTGGTCCGGCCCTGTAACAATAACACTCGGAGACCTAATCTAAAGCAAAGCTAACATGATAAATGCATGGAAATATTTATTTTTCTGTTTTATCTCCATGGCACAATTATGGGGAAGCTTTGCTGCTATATCAGATCAGCAGTGAAGCACCCAACGTAGCTCAGCAACCCTACAGAAGGCTCAGCTGAACCTCAATATCTTTTGCTCCATCTGTTCCCTTACCTCTTGTTGGACTCTGCTTGCTTGTGGGGCTATAGGGTCCAAGCAAGTCTCAGTTCTCTCTGGACTACTGAAAATATTCTAACTTCTGATACCTGATTTTGAGACTTTGACCCTTTGGGATCTTTTATGGTTTTATGTATGTTTTAAAGACTTCTTTTTAGCCAGTGAAGTTGTCTTAATTCAGTCAAAATTTGGCTGTTGGCCATCTGGTGCAAAAGCACATAGTGGCATCAATCCTGCATTTCATGTTTCTTCATGTTTCTTTTTTTTTTCTTTTTTTGTGGTTTCTAGATTTTTTTCACTTAAGTTTTCAGGGAACCTTTGTACAGCCAGCTTTGCTAAACTTTTGACCCTGTGAAGTAGATAAAAAATATCTTAATACTCAGGGTTGGTATTCTTAATTATATATTTAATATTTCTAAATGTAAATTTATTTATTTTTTTAGAAAAAGAAGTCTTCCACAGCCAGCCAGGAATCTCTGAGCCTTTGGGTGCAAAATACTTTTTCTTATCTCTTCATTTGTCCTTTGTTTGGCTTAGGTGAGATGTAACACTCTTACTAATTGATAAGGTGGAAAAGAATGGAAAAGTTTCCCTCCATGTCTCTTCTCTTCACTGTACACTGTGTTTCTGACTGAGCCATTTTGAAGAGCACAAGCTGCTAAAGGAGAGACTTACTGTGGTATGAAACACTGTTCTCTTCCCATTCCTTTTCTTATTTACTCTCACTGGGTTTTGCTATTGCCTGTCTTTTCTTTGGACTTCTGAAAAATGCAATAGTTTTTATTTAAATAATTTTCCCCAGTAATCACTCACTGCCTGCCAACAATGCCTTCTCTGTGTCTATGCTGTTCTGTGCATGGTATTCAGGTTCCATATAGAAATGAAAAAAGAGAAAATGTCCTGTTAGGTTGTGCAGCGCGTTTCCTTGCCAATGTGGATATAGGATATTCTGTAGTTCTTCCTATATTTCCTATATAATATCAACGATATTCTGTAGTATTTCCATTTGTTTAGTATGTTTTCTGCTTCCTTCTCAAAGTCCCAAATACTAAGGTAGTGAATTTTTTAGCCTTTGCCATTTTTCTACTGCTATTAGCAAAATAGACGTCACCCACAAAAATCTACTCTGCCTCTCTGACTTGCTTTCTTGTGAGGCCACTCCTTAATTATACGTCTCCGTAAGCTACTCTATGACAGCACATGTCTAACTACAGAAATCTCTCCATGCTTGATGTTTACGCAGTTCAAATATGTTTGAACATCTATTTGTCTTTCCATCTTTGTCAAGTGTTTGCCCTCAGCTTTTTCAATCTTTTCTTGCAAGGCAAGTTTTCCAGGCCCTGTGTCTTTGTGTTTGTTTTTGGCTTTTTCTCAGAAGTCACAATCTGTCAATGCTTGAGCTAGCTGGGACTTTTCCAGTGAAAAGCTTCTTTGTTTTGTTTTTTAATTGAAAAGTAATTTTTGTAAAATTGGAAACAATTATCTTGCAGAAGGTATTTGGCCCCACATGTGTTTCAGATTGGTATGCTCTGAATAGACACGTTCAGTTTCTTGAATCCACTTTTTGAAACCAAGTGGATGTTTCTTGCTTCTGGTTAACTGGCCAAAATATCTAAACTACTCTTAAATAGTATTTTTGTGGAAGAATTCAGGCAACTAATCACACAGCAGCCCCTCATCTGATTGAAACACTGCTGAATATCCTGACAGTGGAAAACAGTGGAGAATCATAAAAAATCTAAACTTTCTTCTACCAAGGCTTTCTTCTACAGGGAAAGGAAACCAACCCAAACATCACATATAGTGGTCAGTAAGGAGGAAGAGGGCAATTATCAAATGAACATGAATATTGGTGGTATTGGCTGTGTTTCCCAGTGGCAGCGTTATGGAGAAGTAACAATCCACACAGCTATAGGTGTTCCCCAGTTTCAAACTCAGAAATGTTCCGAATGGCTTCTCGCTGCTGCAGGTCAGCAGCAGGTTCATTTATTACTACTATTACTGATTTCCCGGAAAGATGCACTTAATTAAACTGGCTGCTGCCACCACATGAATTTTAAGGCAAACTGCTAATGTGAGCTATTTATGCCACGCACAATTGAACACACTGCCAATGCTGCCTATAATAATACAAAAATGTTGTTATGATTACTAAGAATGTGTGCTAAAAGACTGAAGACATTTTATCACGGCACCCGTAAGGTTTAAAATATATTGGCTAGGGTTTAGCATTAAAAAAAGCCTAAAAGAAGAAAAAGAAAAAGAATAATGGTTTCTAAAAAATCTCACCACTCCTAAACACATTGTGTTGTAGCAGGGCAACTGGGAGAGTGTTTTAGCTGGCTCTAACACCTCTCTGCAGGCAGTGTTCTGTATTCCCCTCTTTTGCCTGTACTGGATTCACTTATATGTATTTACTGCAACACAGTGTACCCTGGGACCATTCAGAGGAAAGTGAAAGCTGGGGGATGGAAAATCAAAGCTTCAGGATTAGCCATAACAAATTCTCAATTATATTGTGATGTGTTTCTTCAGAAATCCCTTTGCATGCAGAAGGCTCCATGAGTGAGCTCATTATCTCCCAGAACGTAGAATGTATTTCGCCATTGCTCAGCCAACACTAACGTATTTATTATTCATCTGATATGAGACCAGGCTTTAAGCTGTGTAATATTTTCTTTACCATTTCATTGTTTATTTGTTTTAATGAATATCCATGAGCCAGAGTCTGAATGCAGACCTGTTGTTTTACTCATGCTTGGCAGGAAAGACTTGAGAAGAATTTCTTTTCAAGGTGCTAAAATCGAACTGGAACGACAATATTATTTTTTTTCTCCTTTTGCAGATGTTAATGTGCAAAGACATTGGAGTACTTAGCACTTTGCAAAATGAACCTTCTTTAACAGTATTTTATATCATGGTGTTAATACAAAACCACACACTATAAAAATCTTAGTTTGTCACTGGTTCAGTTCACCTCAGAAAATAAATGCTTCCAATCATTGCTAGCATTGTTTATGTATCACCAAATTTGAAATTAATTCCTATCTCTGAAAGCAATGCCTCTGAGAAGGGCTCAAAAAACCAACCAGTTGAACAGTGTCCATGTATGATGTTGGAGGTACAAGAGCCAATTAGAACCTTCGAAACCAAAGCAGATAATAAAAAAAAAAAAAAGCGAAAACAAAGTTATTTTTCCTCTAGCTCAATCTAATGATACCTAGAATGGGGTATTTTATATACAATTCCACAGTCACCCAGTGGAAAAAATGCAGGAAAATAGCCTAATTCTCCACAGTACACCTAAGGAAATGCAACCTGTTTCCTTTGTACAAAGAAAGTAAAAAGAAACTAAAACAAATTGTTTAATCATGTTCCAAAATACTAAAATGGGAAGAAGATTCTTGAGAAAGAGAGGTCCAATGAATAGATTACAGTGTAATACTGTATTACAGTACAGTATACAAAGATAAAGCAAAGTTTTGACACCATAAAAAACAAAACAAAACCCAAACAGGGATTGTGGCAGTTAACAAAATCAGCCATTTGGGCAAGTGACTTAGTGATGCTGTCTCATTCAGTCTGTCACCTGATCTGCTCTCTAGCCAAAGGTGGGAGAACAGGTTAGGCCATCCAGATAGCCCCTTTCTACCATCAGGATCCTTGAATTTGCCTTCTGGCACCGGCTGGGCTGGGCACCAGCTCCTCACTAAGGCTATACCTCCCTGCTGCGCTCAGCTGGAGCCAGGCAGCCTCCCTGCAGAAGGGTCTGTACCCCTGGGCAACAGCATGGCAAGGGAAAACCTTACTGAAAAAATACACGACCACTTTTATTTTCTGTTTCTTGTGCAGTTTGGCTGACCAGGCTCACAGTTGGGACGTACAGTAGATTGTTTCTGCGTGAGTGGCTGAACTATCCGAGTTTGGCCCATATTCAGCCACAAAGAGTCTAAAATAAAGCATTGAGACAAATCAGCGCGAGAATGGAAAAATCACACATGTCGGAACACATTCGCCCTCTGTGAAGTTAAGGCTAATGATAATAGGCTTGCACATTGGTAAAAACAATAAGATTTATTTACAGTGTGTTAAGCTTCAGTTATTGTAACGCTAGAGCATTTACAGGTGTGTAAGTTTGGTAAAGTGATACGAGCCAGGCCAAACCTTGATCGGTGTGTGAATTCTGCCAATACTTCAGTAGGACAACTGGAAAATGCAGAGCACAAGACTGAACCTCAGGAGAAATAAACGGCAGAGAAAGCCGAACCAGAGCTGCACCAGGCCATGTGCTTTGTAAAACAAAAGCGGATTGTGTGGGAGCTCCCATGTTAATGTTCCTGTTGGGTCAAATTCCATGTACTTTGTTATTGCAAAAAAAATCCCATGTAAGTTGGTCTTCTATTAAGACAAGGCAGGTAATAATAATAATTAACAAAATATGCTGAGGCTGACTAGGTATTCTTAGGAAAATGGTCTCCCTGTCTACATTTTTAAATAAAATCGATTAGGGATTGTTCCCTGGCCCTGAGGCTAAAGCATGAGTTGTGCCCAGGGAGGTAAACATTTGTTCCTAAAATAGGCTGGATGAATCCTGGCTCCCTGTTGGCACCAGCCATAGAGCTGGGCTAATCCATCAGCCACCACCAAGCACAGGACTTCAGTGCATCATCTGCTTCACTCTGGCTTTTTGAGGAGCAGCAGGACAAAGGACCTTCCCTAGCTGGTTTTGGGTGGTCTTCAGGTAAAAGTGGCTTTTCCAAAAGGATCATAGAATCTTTTCAAATACTATTTTCTCAACAAGAAAAAGGAAAAGACTGCAATATCGGATGCAATGTGAAACAAGTACAGCTTACTGAAAATGAATTTTGAAGAAATATTGGTTTACTGAGAGAAAAAGACTTATCTATTGTTTTTTCCACAGAGCAAAGCCCATTTTTCTTGCATCTCTGCACGCAAGTAGAAGTGGGGTGAGTGGGACTCTGAGCTTTGCTGTGCACTCCTCATCTGTTTGGTACTTTTTTTTAGTGACTCTCCAATGCAAAAAGTGCATGACCCAATTTTTTCAGCTGGGACCAGAAGCCAGGTACCCCCTCAAACCAGAGGCTGTAGTGTTAGCTGGGACACAGTCAGGCTCAGCCTTTCTTAGCCTCTCAACTTGCCCCGTGAAGATGAGGCTTTGCAAGAAATGGAAGCAGTTTGATAGCAGTTCAGTCTCGACTGCCTCTTGGGATGTGGGAGCAATCACATCAAGTCCCCTCAGGCTGAGAGGAGCCTCAAAGCAGATCCTGGCTCCCTGTGTGAATGCTGTAGTTCAGAAATTGTTTCACAAAGGTGGAGAGTAGCAGAAGTATGCACATCATGATGGGCTTTGGGATTGAAATGTTTGAGTGATTTAATGAGAAATTCAAATTCACTAGGCCAGTCTGGGCTCTGAAGTGGCATTGAGGAGTTTCTGCTTGGGTGCCTAGGGAGCCCAGTAGTCAAAGTGGAGAAATCAATTACTTCCAGGTACTTCCAAGGCTGAGGAGATTTCTGAGAATAGCTCCTCAGAATCCCTCTCCAAAGATGGGGCTCATGGTTCCTCTCAGGTCAACTCTGCTTCAAATTGAGGCAGAATTTAAGTGAGAACACTTAAATTTTTCCTCCAAATTTTTCTTTGTCTTCTCTTTTTTTTCTGTTTGTCCTTATACTCTGCCCTCCAAAAGGAATTGTTCATAACACATGAAAAACAATACAAGTTTGTTTTTTTTTTCCAGTAACTTACAGGAAATGAAGAGACCTGAATATGGCTAGCAGATATCACAGAGATGTTCCCAAGGTTCATCATGGCCATGAGAACAGCAAATTGCCAGCACAGGAAAACCATGGCTGGGATCATCACACCTGTTGTCACCATTTTGTAATGGGTGACAGGACTGGCGTTGCACTGAGCCCTGCAGATATGTTTCCAGCACTGCGAGATCTCCAGCAGGGCTCTTGCTGCAGCAGGTAACCCCACAGTTTCTTTCCCAGGCTCTCCTGCTCCCCTCCCCAGCCTGTTCGCGCTCCAGCCTGCTTTGGTGCCACCCATCAGGCACAGGGAAGATGGCCTTAGCTACTGTCTCTGAGTACCAATGTAATAAAAAATGTTGATAATGATTGTGGCTTTGCATATGGCCAATGAACCTCGATAAATAGGCTTCATGAAAATTGACATATTTAAAAGGTTTCTGTGGATTTTTTTGGGTCAAAATATTTTGTGTGAAATGAAGACAAATCACTTAATGTGTTTTTTTATCCACAGTTTAAATGAAAGCTTCAGAAAAATGAAAGGCACACCTTTAAATGAGTGCTACTCATTTTCTACTGACCTCTGGATATTTCAGTCCTGCTTTGGAAAAATAATAATATTTATTTCATGACTTCTTTCTCAAGTGGCTTTTTATTTAAACAGATGCCTTTATTTGTAAGTTGGAAACATTTTTTTTATTTTCAATAAAATGCCAGGCTCTTGTGAAGAGAAAATGCAAATCTAAAATCACTCATCTCATTCTTGAAAAAACAAAAATCTTTTGTTCCTAAACAGAAATTAAGGATGGGGAATTAAAAAATCCCAACCCCATGACTTGAAAGAAAATGTAACAATGCTTATCAAGCTCTCCCTCTCTTTCGTTAGTATTTAGAAGGCTCAATTATATTTTCTTCTTGGTATTAAGGTTCTTAATTATGCAGTTGTCTGTTTATTTTGAATAACTGAAAGACTGTGCCAGAAAAAGAAGCAGAGAGGGAAAGAGAGAGAGGGAGAAGAAAAAGATAGAAACTCATTACCTCTTGCAAACTGCTAATCACTGTAAATGGCCACAGAGGCCAGAGGAGACTGCAGAAAATTACTATCAAGCGTGAAGGAATAAAAATATCCTAGACTACATTACAAAAATAAACAACAAACCAAAAAACCAACGAAGAAAAAAATAAAAGGAAATATTCTTGGTACTAAAGTGACTAGACTGGAAAGAGTAGTTGAAATGAAACACAGTAACGGGTCCTGGCAAGTCCTGTAAGCAAAAAACTAAAAAAAGGGAAGTAGGAAATGGGGAAAGAAATTGATTTTATCATTAATGCACTGAATATATCGGCAGAATACATCTCTATATCAGAGGGTGCTCTTGGTCTTTTATTAGCAGGGCTCCATGAAACCTCGTTGTTATCTGTTTTTTCATGTCTGTTCCCGCTCTCCTTCCTACGCTGGCGGTGAGCTGCAACAGGGAGAACAGTTCTGCTTCCCAAAACCAACTGGCAGCAGGCCCATCTGCTGAGTCAAATGGACAGAAAGCACCAGCCTCACTGTCTTGAAGAGGACAACTGTGATTTTCCGCTCTGGGTTTGACCTCGAGCTCAAGCTCTTTGCCCACAGCCATGCTATCAAGGATGGATCAGTGTTGAAGATTACAAAAGAGACTCGGCTGGATGTGTATAGAAAAATTCAGGCATTGAAAGTAATATCAAGGTAGAAGCCTTTGCTGGCCCTGCTTCATTAATTCTTCATGGGCTGGACCCAGTGGTCCCTGAGCCATTTAAGGGTTTTATTGCTTGCTTGGCAGCCCATGTTAAACTACCAAGTGAGTGCTGTGCTAAATATTAGCACTGTAGCTAAGAAAGCTTTCCCTCTCTGTTTTTTCCTTATCAATTTACTTATCTTAAAGAAGATAAAAGTAAGCCACTGGATGGGGATATTTTTCCTAGACTTCAACAGAGAGACCTGCTGAATCAGAGGAGCATAATTTAATGACTTTTATTGTTACAAGAAAAATAAAGAAGTATCTGTGCAAACAAAAGAAAAATTATCTTAATTTTGCTGAAGAACAGTTTATAAAGAGGCTCAGATTGCAGGAAAATTGTGTCCTGCAGCCTTGGATTTTTTCCTTAGTTGTGTTTACATGTTTTTATAGTTAGAGTTAACTTACATTCAAGACTTTGATTAAATTCTGGTTTTGAAAATGCTAAGCTGATATAAAATCATGCAAACAATACCTGCTGTCCTCAAAAACACAGAATAAATGTTTACATTGTCTATACAAGCTGAAAATATACATTAACATACATGGTAACATTCAGCTAAGTTTCCAAAGGGAGCTCCTACAGTACCAAGCCCTTGCAAGTACAGTTACAAAACCATGTGGTTTTCAATCACATGTTTCCATGTGTAAAAAAACTAGGAATAGCCAGTTGTATTGGTGCAGTGGCAAGATAGTAATCTTTCCTCTTTTATAAGAATTTATTTGATCACTTTTGTGTTTTAAGAAGGATTTTTTTTACTCAGAAACAGTTTTGCCTGTTTTGACACAAAGTTTCAGTGCAACTAGTGCCTGATTTAGGCTTATCTCAAGGCAGCAATGGGTTACACAAAGACTCTTAGCTCTGGTGTAGGGTCTCCGCTGCCCTCCTCAGGGTGCCAAATCATATTGTTTCTGGATAATTCTCTATCCTAAATCCTGGATGGGCAAAACATGGCTCTGGACAAGATAGAACTCTCTTTAATTCCTCCCTCCTGCTCTCCTGAAAGCAGCTTTGTTACTGTAGCCCTCATTGTTGCTGGGATTGAGGCATCTACCCTGGAGTGGATGTGTGAGTGGTTCTCTTCTGGAGGGGTCTCATTAATTCTGCAGGGTGTCATTTTGAATGGGTGGGGATCCCACATGAGACTAATGTCTTCTGTGAAGAGGGAATTTTCTGAATAATTTTTCATTTAATGGGAGTTAAATATACAGGAAATATAATTGTTTACTCTAATTAGCATGAAAAACAAGTGTTTCTAAGTTGTAGGTTACAGAAGAGCTTTCTCTAAAGTTCTTTCCTTTTCTCTATGTTCTGTGCAGTGCTGAGTACTTTCCACTGCTGGTGTCACACTGTGCCATGTTCAGCAGTTCACCATGGTGAAGCTTCTTCAGTGAGAACATGAAAGATGGATGCTTGCGTATATGTGAGGATCATGCTTTCCAAACACGTAGCAAGATAGTTAAGTAAATACACACTATGCGTATGTTTTATGTTACTGTTTTATAGAATGAAAGGATCCTGCCTGCCGTTAGCACCTATGTGTTGCTGGAAGCAGGAACTATGTCCAGCATCAGAATCTCACTTATTTTCTCATGAAAATTAAATTATTTTGTGATGTTCAACACAATTCTTCTGTGAGGACCTAAGTGAGAAATGTATTGTGTGAACACCTCATTCCGTATTGTCTGGTTTAGCATAATACTAGTTATTATTGTGAAATCTATTGGGAAAAGGGTGGAAAGATTTAGAAGGAAGAACTATTAGTATGGAGTGTGGGGAGAAAAAAAATTAGATTTTCTCTAATTCTTGAGTTTCTGCTTATGGGAAAAAGGGCATATAGCCTATAGAGTGGATTGTGTGTGTGATTTGGTGATACTTTTTAAACCAGCAGCCCATTGTTCATTATTCTTTTAGGAGGCAGTTGATCCATTTTTATAATGAGAAGGAATGGGAAATGAGGCTGTTTTGGGGAAGCCCTTAGTGGTCAAGCTGGATTCTACACTCCTACTCCGGGGACTGTTGGATCTACATTGCCATTCCAGGACTCACGTATATCTTGATCTAATGAAAAGCATAAGAGGTTCATTCCTCAAGTGATGTTCAGTTTTGGGCCAAGCTTAACAAATTCTGGATCCGACGCTTTCCTTTGGCTGATTTGGCTTTTTCTTAACCCAAACGCACTGTGTGTTCTGCTTATGAAAACAACAGCACACCAGAAATCTCCCTGGACTCTGCATTCCCAGGTCAGGAGTGCTAATAACATACTTACCTGATCCTGTAGCTCATTTTCTAACTCACATCTGTTTACTTCCCCTTCATTTTTACGTCTACTTTCTCACCCTGTTGTGCCTATTGCATTATGTGGTTCATTTCAGAAATGTGTCTGAAACGGAGCACTTTTTGCCAGTCCCCAAAAGAGTAAGGAAATGGAAAAAGTACAATTCTATTGTAATTTTCTGGTCGTTCAACACTTGATTGTGATTCTATAGCCTGACATCCTCTTTGCTAGGAAAAAGAAAAAAAAAATCAGAACATGAATGCCATCGACCCATCCCAAAGGTACAGTCTGCTGCTTCATTCCAAATCTTGCTGTCTCCCCCCCCTTTTTTTTTTTTCCTGGCTGATCTCTTGTTGCTAGTTTCTTGTTTCTTGCTTCTTGCTGGCACAGATTTTCTTTTACATCTTTAAGAGTTGATTAGATGTGGTGTTGAGGGATATGTTGTAGGGGAGAACTTTGTAGAATAGGGCTGATGGTTGGACTCAATGATCCTAAGGGTTTCTTCCAACCTGAATGATTCTATGATTCTGTGATATCTCTCTCCAACTTCTGTTCTCATGTGTCCTGTGCGCTGGTTATTATGTGCTGGTTGCAACATCCCAACCAAAGGAGAAGGACACTGCTATGAGGAAGCAGTGAACAAGCAAGTGGATCTTGGCAAAATCCCCTGCTCTCCCTAGCAAGGAAGTGTTAGGTAATGACAGTCCCAATGGCAACATTGATTGGGTTGTTTTCCAGTGTGCTGGAAGTGAATTGCCGTTGCTTTGTTTTGGAGAGGCGAGACAAAGGTCCTGTACAGATGATCGTCTGAGTCACCATGCAGAGCTAACCAGGGATGTATTAAAATATAGATGATAAAATTGAGCACCAAGCAGTTCAGCTTCACACTTTATTTTAATCATCACACAGCTCATTAAAGTTCACCTTGTATATGACTGATGCTTTCCATGAACTGGTCATTTGACAGTAATCTCTCTTTATTTTACATACCTCAGGTTTCAAGACACTTTTATAAAATTCTCTCCCAGGAGAAGTCTTGCTGAAGAGATGCAAAGCCTTGCCAGAGAACTGCTTTATGTAAATTTTACACGGACAATTCAGCCTCAACATTTCAGGTCTGATGCCTACTTTCCTTAAAAAACAAATCAAAACATAACAAAAAAAAAAAAAAAAAGGAAAAACCCTTTAGGTGGCCTTCAAGAAGTTTCCATACTGATATGGTGCAGAGCACTACCAAAAAGCAGCATGACCTTCTTTTAACCCTTTGAGAAAGCTGCTCCATTCTTTACAGATTTCTACCAGTAGTAGTAATCTGGGCTGAATATGTTTGTGTTAGACCATGAAGGAGTAGAACAGAAATATTATGATAGCAGAAATGCAGTGGTGTGTTCCATGGCACAGATACCCAGAGATTTACTTGAAGAGCTTAAGGCAGCATCAGATGCCTGGTCTGTATTCCAGGAGGCCATGCCCACAATGTGTATATGGGGATGACATAAGTCATGGCGCTGTCAGGTTGCTAGCGGTGGTGTCACAAGACACAGTGTGACAGCATGGGAGCTGGTGAAGTGCTGTGCTTCGAGCAGAGGGGAAGGTTCTGCGTGCCCTGTGCTGATGCCTTATAGTATCTCCCACTTTGTAACTGAGCTTGGATCACCAGCTGGAAAACTAAGTCTTTTTATTTCTTTCTCGCTCCAGAGGGTCCCCTGCATGCACTCTCGTCAGAGTCTTGTGCCATCCTCGTTACATTTCCCTTTATAATTTCATACCTTTGTGCACTGCACTGCTCTTGACAAGGCAAATTAAACTTGCCTCTCTGCATTGCGTAGGTCAGTTCCTTTTGGTTGTCTGGAGAAACTGAGCAATGCCCAAGCTCTCCTGCTCTCACTGGCACATAGAGAAAGAGAAATTGTGGTCACCTAACAAACTCCTTTCTGCCAAATGGCAGCTCTGTGCAGCACCATGAGTGTGCCAGGGGTTTTGCACATGCCTCGGTGGGAAAGGAAAAGGCAAATTATGAACTTGTTCAACTTCCAAGACTCTTTGGGAACCCGTTGAATAAGCTGTAAGAGCTCCAGTAAATCTGAATTATTGTTTTATCTAATTATTCTGATAAACAATGGGGGATACGGGGTCCAATGGAAACAAAAGAATGGATGTGTCCCAAAAAGATGAAGTGAAACATGGATAAAATAATGTAGTCATAAAACTACATGATAATACCCTCCTATATTTAGGTTTTTTTTTCAGCAACCAGCCAAAGACAAAATGTGGTCTTGACAGACTGAATTCATAGCTTACAAATGAGAGGGAGTTCAAAGGAAAGGTTTTGTTGCAAGAAAGATAGGAAGGCTAGGTTTTATTTCCTAATAGTGTTGTAGGTAGGTGGCATTTTGACTACTCATTGGAAAACAGCTTATGAAAATAGCTGAACCAGAGATTAGAGAGTTCACATCAGTCAAACTTCACTGAGCCTTCATTCTGAAACCTTCAGTAGAGAACTGAACTATTGTCACGTCTTTAAAAAGATAAAGCCATTTTCTTTCTGAGTTCAACAGGATCTGTTTGTAGTATCTGTTCTTATTCTGCTCCATTTCAAAAAGAAATATGCATCAGCCCACCTTCCAAAAGCACCTTCTTTCAAAGAACGTTCCCTCCATGCGAGGCAGCTATTTTCAAACACTGACTTTGAGTCAGCCCAGACACATTGTGGTGTGTCCAGGTGATTTTTTAAGAGCATGTGTTTGTTTGCAAGGGAAGAGCACAGTCTTCAGTGGAGTTTTTCAAACAGTTTATAACATACGTGTTATATGAGGCATTATTATACATATGCAATGCCAGGTGCTGTGCTGCAGTGTGATGTGTATCAGAAGGGTGGAGCATCACAGACTCTGTGTTCCGACCTTCTGCTTAATGCCTCTTTCACACTATAGCACTTTTTATCCTTGTTCCATTCCACTCTGCTTCACGAGTTTAGTAGCCAGAGAAAACTGGAACGAATTTAGTTCAGAAGGCCAGACAGGACATGTAGAAAAACACTGTGGGGCTGATAAAATGGGAAGAGGACAAAGGAAAACTAGCTATTCTGAGTTGGTGAAAAACAAATATTGTAAGCTTCTGTAAACTTTCTGTAGCTAAATGTTTGGACAAAACCTTCCCAGGAGAAATTAAATTATAATTACAGGATTTTGGTTTTGTAAACTGTAAAGTTTGGAGATAAGTCTTTTTATTCTGCTAAGACAGTTTGCTGCACCTTTAGGAAAACAAGACCTCGCATGCCAGGTGTGCTTATGACCCAGTATGCAATAATATTTTATACTATAAGAATAGCAGAAAAAAATTATGGTACATCAGCATAGTCAAAGTGTCACTTAGGGCTGACTTTCTGAAACAAGGGGAATGCAAAGTGACTATTATTCTTTGGAAACACAGTGCAGCAACACAGCCTGTGATGGAAAGTGAACAGTGCATCAAAGATAGATCAAAGTCTTTCTTTGCAATGAAAACAATGCTAATATAACTTGTGGGAGATGAGTGACCCAAACCTGTTGAATTTTCTATTTTTATTTTAGACTCTTGCTTTGTTTTTGCACTCCAGAAATCCCAGGGATTTTCAGGACTGCAAGAATCTGCAATATGGCATTGTAATATAGTATGTGAATCATTTAGCTGTGATATCTGCATATAACCTGGCATGATAAAAAGAAATCACATTTATGTGTAACAAACATGCCTTCATCTGTCTTTTACTGTGCAATCACATCTGAAAAGATCAGAATTTGTACTCATCAACATACCTGTAAGAGTTACGGAGTTGGCTGAGTGTTGAGAGCAGGCCCTTTAAGAGGGAGTTACTGAAAGGGCACATATGCAAAGAAAGTGGAAGTAAGCGAAACGAAGTATAGTGAAGGCGAAACAAAGTGTGGGAAACAGCAAATGACACAAATGTTGTAGCCAATCATGGGGCAACTTTAAGCCTGTGGAAAGTGTGTGGAAAGCTCGTGGACAATACCCCTCTCCCTATCCGAAATGTAGTGCTTAGCGAATGAGGACCTGTAACTGTAGAACGATTGTAAGGGTGCTTCCCGACTGTGTGTGCTTCGGAGTGCTCCCTGGAGGTGCTTCCTGATTGAGAGAGGCTTCCCGACTAAAGGTGCTTCCTGGGAGTGCTCCCTGGTGCTTCCTGGGTGCTTCCTGAGAGAGGTGCTTCCTGGGTGCGCTTCCTGTTTCGGGTGCTTGCTGGAATGGCTTCCTGATTGATTGCGTCGGGCTCGACTGCTCCTGGCCGCGGCAGCTGAGCATGTAAAAACAGTCATTGATATTCTTTTAGGAATATGTCATTTTAACTACCATTTCGCGGTTCATGATGGCTAAAACTGACCTCCTGTGCAGTGAGACTTACCTGTTAATTACATATATAGAAACAGTTATGAAATAGACCTGGAGGTAGTAAAGAAATATGTGGCAGGCAGATGATGCTTTGTGATCACTAAAAACAAGACTTTATTTTAAATTATTTTGAACATCAAAAGCCAGGTGTTTGGACAGTGCTCATGAAAAATCAAGCAAGATAATAAATCAGTAGGGTACATCTTAACCCCAGTATTAGAGATACTCTGGAGACAAATATACAATTTTCAGACCCTATAAAATGATCATCAGCAAAAATAGGCAAACAGGAATAATATAAGTAATTTCTTTTCCCTCCATTTGCTAAAAAGCAGTAGGAACCTAGGAAACTAACCTCAGTTCAATAGCTACCACTGAATTGTGGGGTTTTATTAAATGTTTTTCTGTCTCATTTCTTTCTGCTCAATCATTTAGACTAGATATAGCTGGTAGTAGAGCTTAGCCAGTTCATGCAAAGCCAATCTGATAATCTGCATGCCAGCTTGTCAGTTTGGCTGAGGCTTGTGTCCATCTAACCTGATGGGGACCCTCCGTACTTTTTTTTCTACCCTGATATAATTTAGGACCAGAGTCATCTCTGAGAAGACCCAAAGACTGGTTTCTCTGAATTCATCCAGTATGATGCCACCTGACAATCTACAAACTTAATCAATAGAGTTACACATTGTAATTACTCATTAGAAAAACTCCATCTGCATAGAGATTTGCACATATCAATTTATCATTTCATTTTCATCCATGCCAAGAGTTATATATTTACCTTTCTGAGGCATCGTTTTCACAGATGAGGTTAATACTAACTTAATTCGCCTTAACAGTAATCTAAATTAAATGTCTCCAAGAAAATGAAGAGTCAGAGAGGCTTGTGATGAAATCCAATCAGATTCCTGCTGCTTCAGCAGTACAGCTTTATCAAATGATGGGTAGTTAGAATGTTGCTTTTCTTAGCTGGGCTAAAATTATTGGAACAACCAGCAAATGTTTGGACTACAAGTCTTGGTCCAGTACCCAGGATCCACCACTTTAGGAAGGTATAGACATATACATATATAGACACAGGTCTTTACATATATAAATTATCAATCTGTCTAGATATATCTAGACATCTATCTATAGATACACATATACAGATATCTGTCTAGGTAGATATTTGTAGATGTAGATAAATATCCATATAGATCTAGATATCTAGAGATATATCTATATGGATATCTATATCTTGATATATTTAGATGTTTATCTAAATAGATATCTCTATAAAGCTAGATAGCTGGATATCTGTGTATCTATCAATCTACTATGATATAGGATATCTGTTTATCAATATTAATTTTTGTATATTTTGTATACCATATCTACATGTATATGTATATGTACATGTATCTACATGTATGTAGCTATGCAGATATCTAGATATTTATACCTATAGCTAGGTTTATCTGTATTTATGTAGATATCTAGGTGTCTATATGTATCTGTCTTGCAGATCTCCACATCATGGAGGAGCAGGTGGGGTCAGAAAATTCTTTAGGTAATAGTGATTTGTAGGAGTATGGCAGGGAACAAATCTCCCAGAGCACTCTGAATCTGGATTCAGAGCCATGGCTTTGTTCATTTGGTCTGGAGGAAGATCAGGATGGCCATGAACTGCTTCACCTGGAAAAGGAAAAAACTCATGATGACAAAAGGCTTGAATTTGCTGTTTTCTCATCTTTTGCTCAGTGGATGACATTAGCGCCTTTCCACAGGGAAGGCAAGCCAGGTGAAAGCCAGATCCCTTTTTTTTGAAAGACCAGCTTGGGAACAAGAGTCTCTGATGACAACTGGAATCTCCGATGAGAATGACATAAGCTGACCAAGAGGTCAATCAGCCTTAGAAAGCTAACAAGCCAAGTAGAAACAATCATATTGCAGCAGTGCTTTAAGCATGTTGGATTTAATGAAAAGGGTAGCTGAAGGTAAAAGTGAAGATCAGGACCCCATGTTCTATCTGTCTCAAAGATTATCTCCCTGACAGAGTACTTTTCATGGTAGTGTCTCTTTCTCTCACTCTTTCCCCCTCAGTAATCTGCTCCGATAGTTAGCATGAACCCCATGAGACTGCTACACTTTGTACAGGATTCTGAATGATAGCTGATAACTGTAAAGTGCCAGTCTAATAATGATATGATATCCTCTTCAGGGACCGTTAAATAGCATTTCAAAGTTGTGCAGCCTCAGGTTATTAAACCTGAACAAACAAACCCAACTTATTGAGTCAGTCTACAGAAATTAGATGCTTTTCCATTCCTCATGCATGCACATAACACCATCATCAACACTAGTTGAAGATGTGCATGCAGATGTGACTGCAGAAGTGATTGCTTTCTGTACATCTCTGCTAAGTTATTTATAGTGCCGGAAAGTGGAAATCCTTGCAACTTTCACTGACAGTATATAGTTTTCAGTCTCCTTAAATCAAAAGCATCAAAGCAGTGAATTATTTATTTAGTATGGTTTTGTCAAAGAAATGATGGGGTTCAGTACACTGAAGGGACAGCCTTTCAGTGTAAAAACAGAATACTATTTAAAGAATTATTGGTGCAAAACAACCCTAAAGCATATCTAAGATATTATACACGGCTGGCTCAGCAAATGTACACACTGATACAATTTGTAACGACTTCTGTGGTTTACTGCACATTTTCCAGACATGCACTGTCTCCTCCCTCCCTCTGCTAATTTGCTTAATTGTCTTCTTTTCTCCATGCAGAAAAGACATCTGATCAATGTGTTCTTAACACTGGCTTTGTAGCTGAAACCCTCAGGCTTCAGATAGCAGCTTCCCTGTCTATCCTGAATACAGTCTCGTCTTGCACTCTAGTGCTGCATGCTTCTTTCTTACTGCTCGTGTCCTCCAATGCAATGCATAATGGTAATAACATCTGATGCTTCTGATGAAAATGCAAACTGCTCTTTGAGCCCACCCTCTTCCATGTCTGAATGGCTCTGGTCCATAAATAGCACATGTAAAATAGATACTATCTTTTCTTTATTGTTGCTCTATTGTAAGATAGAATCTGGTAGGGCTCCCCAGCGGACCATATACTTCCCATACCCAATCAAGGGGACCATAGGCAGCTGCACACCAGCCAGTGCCTTAGAGTCTGGTGAGCATCCTCATGACCATTACTGTGCCTTGCAGGGAGGTCACAGAGTGCCACATGTAATGCAAAGTGCACTTGAAAAGCCTGTTGGATGGAGAGTCCAAACCAACTCCACATTGATTCTGACAGGTAACAATCCTGCAGTTGCACACCCTCCATGAAAAATCCCCTGACTTTCAGATCATGTGCTGTGTACTGCAGCAATAATATTTTATATCCCCTGCATGATGCCTTCCCTTGAAAAGTAACATAATTCAATAGAGCTGATAAAGAGAGAAATCCCTAAACAATGTTGTTACACTTTTATAATCCATCCTTCCTATTTTTAAAAATTTTTATGTCACTTGGGCAGCAGAAGCAGGCTTCCTCCAAACCCCAGCTGGCTGCACCATGTTCACCCTCCTTCCCCACAATCTGAGTGACTTGGCTTTCCTTTCCAGCCCCCACCTCTCAAATTTATTAGGTCTCCTTTCTTTGAAAATTGCTGCAGTTTGGCCTCGCTTTGCTTCCAAAAATAGCATTGCCTGACTGGATGACCTTGAGTGGAGCCAACTGGCTTCTTACAAAGACAGAGTCTATTTCCTTCCATGACCTGCGTGGTGTGGAAAGTCAGAGACACTTTTCATTTTGAACTAGTCATAATGATGAGTCAGTTATTAATGCTTGGAATGAAGTTGGTTTTTCAAGGTCATTCTTAAGGAGAAAAATTAAATTGCTTATTCTGTGAGCATATTCTGAATATGATATTTGCACCCATAGCATATTCAGCTCAGCCTAACATTTATTTTCACAGGTATATTATTTAACAATTGTGTTATATTGAGTTCCCCTTTTGTACATCAAAATGTGCCTTTTGGAAGGAGATTGAAGAAAAAACAGCCTGAGATAAGTACTAATTAGATATTTTTAAGTGAAAATGAACAAAAGCTTTGGCAGGCTTTTTTGTGGGGCCCGGATGTACTTTCTAATTACTCACATGAAACACTTTGTATGTGGGATTTCTTTTTATGCTAAGAATATTTACAACATTAGGTGACATTTAATATATAAGTAACTCTGTGTGATCCATGTTATGTTACTTACAAAAATCATCTCTCTTTGGTAATCTTTCTCACTGACCTGACAAAAATATTTTTCAAGAAACCAAAGCAATCAAAATTTTGCTAAAGAATTTCTCTAAACCTCTGCAGGTGTGGTATGTGACAATTGCTAGGGGAAGAGAATGCCTGTACTTTCAGGGCAAAGGTTGGGCAGTCTGAGAAACAAGAGGAGTACAAAAGCGTCCATCCCCATCTCTGTAAGCAAGGCAGTACCCTCATCCTCTAAGGCTAACTGGAAATGAGCTCTATCCATTTGTTTAATGAAGCCTCAAGAACGCAGAAATCTAAATGCCACTAATTAATTTAAACCCCCATAATTAAAAGCATGATAACAGTGATCTAATTTGGGAGGGCAGCAATCAATACATAAGGAGATCAGCTAGAGTGCAGCCAAAGATATCATCAAAACCTACTAAAGATATGAAAACCCCTGGGAATGTCTCCAACAGAGTTTGGATAATGCCTCATGGTGTTGAAATCAGTGACGCTGTTTTGTTTGTCTGGAACTTAGGAAAGAATAGCGTGCAGTTATCAACAAATTAGACTTTTAATAATAAATAGTAAATTGGAATAATAAATCCTGGGCTTGACCACTTTGTTCTTTCTCTGTGGGATACAGAAAAAGAGTGAAGGAAAAACCATCTTGTAACAGGCATGAACTATTGAAAAGTTACCCTAGAAGTCATACTTCTCCCCCAAAACTTACACAGTTAAAGCTGAATATGTATGATGGATTGAGGTTAAGTGAATGTGGTATAAATATTTATACTACACATTCACATTGTACATTTTTTATACGGTACATGCGCAAAATCTCCTGATAGAGAACATTTTGCTATAATGTACCATGAAAGACTAAAAAGTGCTAGCTTTTTTCAAGTTTAAATGTTAGTATACCTCAGTCAAATGCAAACAATGCATGATGTAATTGTTGTGGGCTTACATGGAGTACTTATTTTAGGGCTGATGTAAAACTACATCAGACAAAAGTAGCAAGCCACTTAATTCTCCAAAGAATCTTCTACCCATGTAATGATTGACCTATGGCTACTCTAGGCAGAGCTTTGTGTTTAACCTCTGGTGCTCTACAGCTAGATAATATCCCCAGGTTATCTTAACTACCCTCAGTTAACTTAATCAAATATTGATGACTATGACTTTGGGCTTGAAAATATGGTGGAGAAACTTTGGCAAAGAGTGAATCAGATTGCATGTGAATGGAGAAATTCATCAAAATGTCACCGAATACCTGGGGAGTGGCGTTCAACCTGATTTATTACAACATTGTTTTTCATTTTTACTGGACACTGGATAGGGCTTAGATTAAAGCAATCTCATTGTGATCTCCAGTCAAGCAGCGAGTGACACTGCTACTTCATAGGCACATTTTTTATAGGTTTTTGTACCACTGCTAGGTAACATGCAGCTTTTTGAGGCTGTCAGCTCTGTTGGTATATACCTCACAGTGTCCAGAGCTGCTAGACTGCAGCACATGCCACAGCAGAAAGATGGTTTGACAATTTCAGCAGTAGGAAGCGTGTGGCTGCTTATAGGAAAATACAGGCTGCATCATGAGCAGACAGTGCTGTGCATTCACAAGTCCTGAGGCAGATCCTCTCTGATGATAAGATGCACTTAGAAATGTGAGATTTTCAACAATGAATTAGGGTCCTTCTCAGCTACAAAATACCAAAAAATAATGCAATTGGAAACAAATGCAACAGAGTGGCAAAAATGCAGACACTCGGGACTTGTTCTTTCCAATTAAGATACACTGGGAAATTCTAAACCATATGTCAAATATGGGGGGAAGAGATCTATCTTTCAGACTAGGAGTCACAGCGTAACCTCTGTGTTCCATCTTCTCCATCCTTGTTCAAGTAGTTGGCTCAGAGTTGATGAGAGTGAAAAGATCAATAAGGAAGATAGAAGTTAATGTACCAAATTATGGGCTTCAGTAGCTGAGAGACCCCTGTTACCCCAATACCCCTACAATGGCAAAAAAGTGGATAAAAAGCTGTAATCCCTTCAAATGCTGCTGCTTTTTGTGTTATAGTTTGCCTGTGAAAACTTGATGGCATTTCCACCCCTTGCTTCTTGCACAGCTATGGGCACGTTTCGGGTGCTGCTGCCAGGACATGATGCTGAGACTGAAGGATGTTTCTGGTGCCAGAGGCTGAAGTCCATGTAACACTGCAATAGGAGAGGACACGACACATGACTGGCCTCAGGGAGTGCTTGGGACCCAGCACTTAGACTTTCTGCTCTATTTGCCTGTGTAAGTAACTGGGTCCTGTAATTTACCCCACTGCCTCCCCTGTTAGAAAGCACTGGCCCTGGTATAGGTTTTGGCTGAACTTCTCAGAAGGGTTAATACATCCCTACATGCTGCTGTGGCTCTAGTGCAGGACACTGAGGGTCAACTTAACCGAAGAGGATGAGGATGCTCCTACACACCCAGGTCTCTCACTCTTGCTTTTTGCCAGCTTGACTGTAGGGCGAGGGCTCCCCAGCACCTCTCTGGCCCCATCTAAAGTTGTGAGTCTGTGCTGGCTGGGGAGGAGCCCTGCACTCCAGCCACCACCTCGAGTGGGTGTCTGGCTGGTGGGCACGCAGCAGCAAGAGGCAGGCAGCCAGAGGCAGCCTCTGGGCAAGGATTGCAGAAGGAATCAGGAGTGGCTGGGATGTAACACCAACTCACCCTCTGCACCTGGGCTCAGCAGGAGTCAGCAGAGGTGGGTGATCATATACTGGCTAATCTTTCCTCGGGAGCAATGAATTAGTGTGGAAAGATGTTGACCCTTCAGTTTGTGGGTGACGAAATAAACTAAGAAGAAATTTTAAAAGTACTTCAGAAGAGGAGCGGGAATGGAAGGTACATTTCCAGTAGTGCTTACTAAGAAAATTAAGGGAATTAGACCCCAAGATGTTGGTTTGTCATAGACAAAAAGCAGCAATGATGGGAGCCGAGCTGAGCATGTCTCCTCCATGTGTGACTGCAGAGGGCGGCTCCAACTGGTGGCAGGGGTTGGTCCCTTCCTTTCTGCAGGAAAGGGCTGCAGGCAGAAGCAAAACACTTCTGTGTGATTTCTGATATTTCCCTCATACAGAGCCCCTTTCTTATTAGAATCTGCAGTTACTGTTTTTCATTCTGATTAAAATATGCTCTTGGGAATACAGGCTATTTGTGCTTTGCTCTTAATAACCTTTCTACTGCATGGGGTGGGGTGAAATGTCAAGACTGACAAATACCATGAAGTGAACCCCCAAAAGACAGGCTCGGATACCACATTGTTATTTTTGCCAGCCTTGGTAGTTTGGCCAAGCCATTTCAGTATTGATTAATATACCTTCACTATAACCTGTGTAAGTATGTGTGTGTGAATGTTTTTCCAATGTTAGATCTATTTCTTTGGAAATTTAGAACATCATATGTTCCTTCCTTTCAATTAGACACATTTGTAAGAACTTCAAATTGTCAGGATTTTTTTCCATACTGCTTAGATTATATTTTTTTTTTACTGCCATTGAAAAGGTAATGTTTTCTTAATAATTTACCACTTTTTGTCTCAGCACTTTGATTTTGAAATGAATGTGGAGGGTATATTTCTTCTAGTAACAGAGGGAAGTATTTGATTAAACATTATTGTTTAGCATTTTTACTGCTTTTTAGTGTGGACAATGGAGAAAGTAAGAGATGGAAGGCAGAGAAAAACTGATGGGTGAAGGGAAAAAATGGAGTGGTAAAGAAAAACAAATAACACAACTTAATTAGGATTTAAAATAGAAAAAAGTTTACATCTTATAGAAACATGGGGGGCTGTATATACAAGGTGAGAAACCTTGTTGTTATGATAAATTCTTATCATGTTGCTAATTGCATTTTAACTGCAAGGCTGTAAGATACCTGAGGTTTACTTTGGCTTTGTTTTCTTTGTCTTGCCATGAAATTAAGTAGGTGGGATCACTTGTTGGAACTGGCTTCCCTTTGTCTTATTTACGTAGCATACAAAAATAAATTTCAGCAAGGGCTACAGCTTTGGAAGCCTTACATCATTTACCCATCTCCTGGATATGAGTAAAACAGTGACAATAAGCTTTATGGAGATTAGGGATCAATGTTTACTACAACAGTCTCGTTTGAAAGTATTCAGGAGTAACTACAGACTGTTAATTCAGATTGGATAGTATAGTCTGTCAGATAAGAAAAAAAGCACTGAGAACAGGGTCTTTTAGGAAAGGCACATGACTTCTTCAAAGGGAAGTCTGTTTCAGTAGCCTGCTTAAGCTCTTGAAGGATGTCAGTGAATATATCAATAAGCATATGGATAAAGAATTTCCCTGGGGACATAATGTGACTTTTCCAAAAGTTGTTGCCTACACTGGGGGTTATTATGGAAGTTTGGAGGAAAGGGTCATTTATGGAGTGAAACCTGGTAAAAGAACAGAAAGCAAACAGCTGTCCTTAAAGGTGACTTTTCTGGATGGACAGGAGTCAGCAGTTTGTTCCCTCAGCTGTTTTATTCAGCCCCTTCATCAGTGATGTGGTGGTGGGAGTTTGCAGTGTGATCTCCAAGGGTGCTGCTGGCACTAAGCTCTCTCAGACAGCCAAATGCCATGCTAATGGCAAGGAACTTAGAAAGGACCTCAGAAAAGTTGGCACAAGGGTAAAAAGGTAGCAAAAGAGTACCACTGTAGGTAAATATCAACATATGCATCGGGAAATAATCTATATGGGCCTACTGCATGGTGTTAAACATAGAGATGGCACTTAACGGCTTAGGAGAGAGACCTTGGTTGTTGCTGAAATCACCAGTTCAGCACGCAGCAGCCACCAAAAAAAATGTTAGGTCTTGTCAGGAAGAAATAAGGAGGGAATTATATAAAAGCTTGATGAGATCACATCTTGCATGTGGTATGCACTTCTGATCTCCACTTCTGAAAAGGGATACTGTGCAGCTGGTGTAGAGGAGGGCAATAAAATGTTCAAGGAGTTGGAGCAGCTACTTTACCTGCAGGCACTAAAAAGTTTGGGACTGTGCAGCCTGAAGAGACCGCTTGTGATCAAGGTTTATGAAATTGTAAAAGCCAGTGGATATGGCAAATACAGAACTGCTCTTTGCCACACTCCACAGCAACCAGACTTGTGAGCATGTGGAAGCTAGTATGAGATTGGTGTAAAACAGATGAAAGGATGGCTTTACACAGAGGGTCGTGAGCCTTTGTAACCCATTGCCATTTCAAGCTGTGGAGGCAGAGAGTACCACTAGGTTCAAGAAAGTATTAGAGAAATTAATGGGCGGCAGATCTGTAGTAAGACCTGAAGTGTCAT
>VZTM01036563.1:2810-19893 GCA_013400555.1 Jacana jacana
CAAGTAGCAGACTAAGGTATACACCAAGAACAGTAAAGATAAATAACAACCCAGTCAAATATTCAACCAACATGGAAAGAATACCAAGAAACACAGCTGTAGTAAAATGTCTTATGGACCTGTTTTTTGTGGTAATGCAATATTCTGGTTCTCTTGCAAGTGCATTAAAATGTATCTCAGAAGGCACCTTTATTAGCTAAAACTTGCAGAATCAGCACTGGAAGAAGCCATAGCCATCTACAACTTGATTTAGAGATTCTCACAAAGTTGTATTTGCACAAATTGGGCTCACAGCAAGCAGCCAGAAGCATTTTCTTAGTATTACATAACTTTATTTTCTTGCATTTACCCTAAATAGCTGATAAAATAGAACAGTTATTCTAATGTAATTTTAGCATGCTTCACCGGTTTATTGAAAAAAAAATGTGAACACAGTGTTTCTTGCTTAAGAAATTTCATTTCAGTTTAACTTTTAAATAAATTTGGAGAGATAACAACTGGATGCTTTTTGAAGTCTTCACATGGAAAACATTTGTACTCTCTCTCCCCCAACTACAGTTCAGTCTTTGGTCCTGCTTCTACACACTCCTCAGTGTCTTGAAGGCCCTGCAAAAACCACATTCAGACAACCTACTCTTAGCAATCAATGAATATTGCTTCCCAACACCTGCCAAAGGGAAAGGTTCACACAATATTTTAATACCTGGGGATGCAGGAAGATGGTCAGCAGGCGGCCTAAGATTATGCAGAGAGACAGGCCTGCCCAACCTAACAGACCTGAGTGGAATTGGACACCATCCCTCCTAGGTGAGGGGAGCAGATTTTTTTTTTGATTTTTTTTTTTTTTCCCAAAATGTGGCCTTGGAAACTGCTATACTGGGGCAGTTGCACCGAGTTCTGCTCATTCTGCACCACAACTGGAAAATGAGACCTTGGAATACAAGGCTAGAAATCACCAAAGCAGAAGAGCTCGGTCCTGTATGTCTCAAAACCTTTTTTTTCTCCATAAGTTATGCAAGCAACTCAAGAGAGACAAAAACAGCTAATGCTCTGGAATCTGGTGGCAAATAATTTTCTAAGTTTTGAATTAATTTCTTCTGCAGCCATAAACAATGATTTGTAACTTCAGCTCTGATTTCAAAACTCATCTCCTCTCTTCCTTTTATTCGAAGTGCTACTAGTGCATTCCATATCTAAAGATTACCTTTTTTAAAAATCTGCTTTTCAATTAATTTCTTCTGCTGTCATGAAGTTATTTTTTTACTGATCTTTGGTTCTCACTTCAAAGTTCATTTCTTCTCTGCCTATGTCAGGTAGAAGTTACTATTAAATCTAATGTATAAAGATTAGTTTCTTGTTTTCAGTAAATTGAAATTTTCTTTATGGATACTCAAGAGTCATGTGTTTATTATACTTGAACTCAGCAATGTCCAGGGCAAAGTTTCTAAAGCATAGTGAGCAGCTCAGCTCCCCTTTACTCCTCACACACTGTTTATTCCAGACAGGTGCACTTGTTTGTTTATTTTAAGTGAGAGTTTTAACACTGCAGAGATCTTCCTCTATCACTTGCAAACCACAATTTTGATGAAAGAAAGCTTTGGGTGCAGTCTGAATTCTTGCAGAATTGAAAATTTGAAAATGGTCGTTTAACTCCAACTGCAGTTGAAGGCAGAAGTTGGCTGTCATTTAACGTTCTCACTTGCTCAGTGCCACAGTTGAGAGTGTGATTTCTGCAGTTAGCACATACCACTAATACCGTATGACATGCCAGATAGCACTTCCTTTGTTCGCCTGACTGTATGTTTCTTCTAGAGAGACATTTCTCAGCAACTGCCACATGAAGAACTGAACTTATGCTAGAGTTCACTGAAATAACACCAGTTTCCAAACTTACTCAAGGCACAAAGCAAAAAACCTAGTGAGACTGTAAGCAGCTTATGTAGAAATTAAGTCTACAAGTAGATCAACATCACAGCTAGAAGATCTACACTGGTAGATCCCAACACTGAATATCTTTTTAATTTTACATTTTAATGAGCTATCTGTGAAACCAGTTACACAATCAGTTTTAATCAGGGTGCTGAAATACTAAAGGGCACACTCCCTCCACTCCATCTTCACTCCACTTACCCTGCTCCTCTGGTTTGCTACGATGGCAACAGCAACAGTACAGCTCAAACCCTCATCTCCCACGTTTGGCATGCCCCATGTTGAATAGACCTGGGATGAACACTGCTTCCCCTATACCCTACACTGCCCTGAAACAGCTCATTGCAGCACGCCTTTAGGAAGGTAGCCTATAAGGAACTGCTCTCTTGGGTAACACAAGTCAATAACCTCTGATTTGTCTGCACAGCCTGGCTTACCTAAGACAAAACACATGTCCGTATACATTTACGATTTAATTTTCAAAAATTCAGTGTTTGCTTTACAGCAGTAAATTCTGAATTCACATAAACTAATATAGACAAGGGTGAGGGAAATTAGTGCGTTTGTTGGGGGTCCAGAGACTGGAGAGTAAGGGGATGAAACCATTCTTAGCAGCATCCCCAGCACTGACAGGAGGGGTGGAAGATGCTCAGCCAGGCTTTTCAGAGCGATGTGTGCCAGGAGGGTGGGAGGCAGTGGCACAAGATGAAACATGAGAGGCTCTGTCTGGAGATAAGGAGAAGCCTATGGCCCGTGAGGATAATGCAGCAATGAAGCTGAGTCTCCACTGCTGAGGGTTTCATGTTATGACTGGGTGAAGCTGTGAGCAGCCTGGTCTGAGCCCACAGCTGAGCCTGCTCTGGGCAGGAGCTTGGGCTGGAGTCCTTCTCAGGTCCCCACCAGCATGAATAGGATCTTATGCCTCTGTCACTAGCTGTTTCCCACCTCATGGACCCTAGCTTTTAACAGCGTATTCCCATAGTATTTTTTTGTGAAAGAGGTCTAACACTGTATTGGCCCCTCTGTAAATATCTAACACTAATATAAAGGCAGAAGAATGCCAACCAAAAGAGTGAGCTGATAGATGCTTAAAAATTAATTTTTAAATTCAAAATGAAATTGGTGATTTTCCAGTTTGGTCAACAGAAAAACCCAGAAAATTACACAGACTTTTTTGTTGTATAAGGTATATACTTTGGAGCATACGCAGTAGAAACAGAGTGTTGTGCCAAATACTTATTCAGTTATTTAAAGCTAAAACATATGAAGACTAGGATTTTGGCAAATTTCAATATATGTATTGATGATGATTTTGGAAAAATACAGCTTGCAAAATGTGTTGAGTTACTGATGGTATTTTTATTTCTCCCTCATAACAGCTGAAATAAATATGCAATATCCAAAATTGGGAAATAGAATAAAAAATATTGATTGCTGTTAAGAAATGGTTGGAAATTGGCAATGACAATCAGCTGTTTACAGTTTTCTAAGACAACGTGGTTGAAATGTCTTTATCTTGAATACATTTGTCTGACTATAAATTATTTAAGAACCTTGTTGCAAGCAAATAAAAAAAATTGCCAGCTAAGTCACTGCCAGTGATCTTTATTCCCCTCTTCAACTCTTTAGATGATACGATCAAAGAGAGTACCCAGAATAAAGTTCATTGATCTTGCAGCACTGCTCTTAGAACCGTAGAGAAAATTCACTGAGGTTCCCAGCAGTAGTTCTGCAAGGACACTTCATGACTTTTCTACCCATTGGTAAAAAAGGCAAATTATATTGCAAAAATAGTATGACAGAGTGAATGATCAGATTATAAAATTATAATAATGTTATTTCTGCTAGTGTTTTAGTAGTTTGCACAGTAGATTTGGCTTGACTTGTGAGATACCTGCAAAATAATAAGGTAGCCAAAAAAGAGAGAGACACAGAGAAATCAAGACAGCAGGAGCAGTTTGAATTATGCAACTTCACACTTATAACACAACAGCAGGGGACTATTTGCATGATACAATTTTGCTCACATTAGGTCAGGTATTAATAAAAGTCTAGCTTCTGAGATCAGGGAAGCAAAATCTTTGGAAGAGCTGATGTAGGAAAAAGTAGATTATTTCTCAATTTTATTTAGCGATTTTATTTCTGTTAAAAAAAAAAAAAAGTAAAATAAAAAATATTAAAGTGAAAAAGTGAAACAGCTCCAAAGCACTGCCAGACATGTAATAATGCTGCAGGACATCAGAAAAAGAAATGCCTGCTCCAGATGCTGTGTCCGACCAGCAGCTCCCCTCAAGAGGGACAGAAAGTCATCTGTTGGCCTGCCACCTTTTCCTTTCACTCCAGCCACCTGCACTCCCACAGCCTGCCTGGGTGGCTCAGGCAACCTGACAATGCTGCAAGGAGCATAAAGCAGGCAGCACCTGAAAGCCAGAAATGCGTCAGCCTTTCTCTGTCCTACCCTCATGGCCTGCTGCCTTCAGGAAGAGGAGCAGCAACCTGCAAGTGCTGTGAGGAGCAGTATGTGAAGAGTGACACACCAGTAGTGGTATTACAGTTTCCTGCACTGCTTGGGGCAATACACTGGAGAATGACAACTGCGATTAGGGGACTAGAACATCCTCTCTGAGGAAAGGCTGAGGGACTTGGGTCTTTTTAGTCTGGAGAAGAGAAGACAGGGGGAATCTGGTCAATGCTTACAAATACACCAAGGGCAGGTGTCAAGAGGACAGGACCAGCCTTTCTTCAGAGGTGCCCAGTGACAGGACAAGAGGTAATAGGCAATTGAAGATGGCAGAGTTCTGGAACAGGCTGCACAGAGAGGTGGTGAAGTCTCCATCTCTTGAGACATTAAAAGCCTGCTGGACAACTTCCTGTGCAACCTGCTTTAGGTGGACCTGCTCTGACAGGAGGGTTGGACTCAATGATTTCTAGAGGTCCCTTCCAACCACATATCATTCTGTGATTCTATGACTCCAGCAGCCTGGAATCTGAAATGACTACAAGGCTCTAAAAAAATCTGACTGACATTAGGAGCTGATTATAAACTCATCCAGAATTCATTGTTTAAGTGTCATTTTAAATACAAATTCATAGTTAAAGTACGCTTAACTGCATGAGGAGTAGTTGAATTTGAAAATACAAATAGTCTTTCTTAGAATACAAGTGCTTTTGAGCTCTATCACTTCTAAAAATGTTTAGACCGGAAAGCAAATTAGTTTCTTACACAGATTTTATAAACTAACGTTATGAATTCTGAAATTTGATAATATAACTGGGAATACTTTGGAAAAGAAGTCATGGCAGAGTTTGTAGGCTCATTTTTCATAAATTCAAAGCCTGAGCGAAACCCCAGAAATATGTAGCATGCCCTTTAAATAATGATGGACATACAATAGCAGCATTGCAGGGATAAATACCACTGATACAGACCGTAGCCTTGCAGGGATAAAAGAAAAGAGGATTACTCTTATATAAGATGATCTGTTGTTTTACTTCAAATGGGTCAATCGCTACATATGTGCTAAAGCACCTTCAATACCTAAAGAAAAGCTGTTGAAGTTTACTTACTGTGACAGTGGGAAAAAAGCTCTGTTATACCAGCTGATCACAGTAAAGTATCAGATGTCTAGGCTTGTTGTAAATATCGACTGAACGGGGGTGACCTGCCATATATACCCTGAAATATATCTGCAGAAAAAAACTGACTGCAAAAAAGCGTCCATTCCAGAACTGGTTGAAGTACAGGACTGCAACTTACTGTTACAGGAAGCCAAACATTTTGCTGTTTCACCCCTACTAACTTTCATTGGCATATTCAGATGGTTTTACAATACTGTCAGTGGGCACCTGGCAGCAGACACTTTTTAAATCACTCTTTGGTCAGCACAGAAACACAGATGCTTCTGTCATATTACATACTATTTCAGAAACCTGCTAGGACAAGCCATTTTCCTTCTCTTCTCCATCACTGACTATGTATGTATGAGAAGAAACCTACCAAGACAGGAACACTAATAAATATTGGAAAAGCATTTTTAGCATAGATACGCCTCTAGCAGCAAAGCTTAGCATTTGCCAGAATGGCTTTTGCATTCGTATGCCATTTAAAAAAATGTCCAGTTAAGGTTAATGATGTTCCCTGTCAATATAGTATGTCCTTTGGGAAAGTAATAAAGCCTAATTCTTCCACTGAAGAGTAGGGCTTTGCTAAAAGGTTTAGGAAAGACAATACATGGACAACAAGAAAAGGTTGTCCTTCTACTGTACTCAGAGCAGTGGAATATGTGACTTAAAGCAGCTCTTTAATATCAGCTGCATCCACAGGAGGATTTTTTTTACTATTGTACACACAAAGCAAATTGATTTTCTGTCTTCTAGACTACTTGCTACATTACCAAGGGATCTGTAATGAAAAAACATCTTTCCTACTATCACACCTAATAAAAATGTGAAGATAAGAATACACATCGAATGTACACACGCGAGACAAAGCCTAAAGCTGTAAAATTTTCTAAAGAACACATACAGAGACCTATGATACTCACCCAGAGGTACTGTTTAGTACATGTACATGGTTTTCTTGGACTGCATATCTACTTCTAGCTGTAAGCATTGACTTCAGTGAGACTTCAGTGCAAGCTCAACTGTATTTACCAAAGGAGTAGCTTGAGCACAGCTGATTTGTTCAGCTGCACTCTAACTTGTGAAGTCGCTGTGATTGTGGGTTTTTTTTTATTGGAGTTATACAGAAAAGTAGAAGTGTTTATTTAAACCACTAGAAATTGCTGTATTAGAAAAATTTATAAATGCTGAAGTTGAATAATACTTTATGAATTGTCTTGTCCTGTTCTCTCATTGTATGTATGAATTTGGGGGATGGTGCGAGCACTATTGTCTTCGTACAAAAAAAGGACACATTTAAAATAGAATACAGTTCTCATGACACTTTCCCAATTTTGCGATTTCCCTTTAATACAAGGGATAATGATAGAGAAGTAAAACACCATGTTCACATAAGAAATCCCACACTGGTGATTCAAAAGACAGTGTTCTCTCCAATGGTACATTAATAAGGAAGCAAGTTTTACTCGGACTATATGTCCTAGGCACAAGATGTTCAATGTGAAGTTGCACAACTTCAAGCTGAGGCTTTTAACTTTTCTTTTACAAGCTGTGGAGTTTTCTGCTACCAATGCAGCGCAAAGGTAGTGACAAAAATTTACACATTACATTACAGAGGACAGTTAGTTTGTCACAATGGCTGCAGAAGAAAAAGCAACAGAAAACAGTTTTCTGTACCTCCTGCAAGCATCCCTTTTGAAAACTCACTGTAGCATGCTGTGCAATGTGAGACTCTGCATCACAGTCACATTCTTTCAAAGTTTACTCTAAGGGAACAAGAACAGCATAGCAAGTGGAGCAAAATGCCAGTGAACAAATACTCTGTTAGCTAATGAGGTTCTGTTGCAGAGAAAACTTGCATACAACAGAACATGAATTACTGCACAGCAGTGCAGGAAACAGCCACTTCCAAACTGCTATGCAAATCAGCATAAGAACACATAAAACTTTGTCAAGATTTTGACTTGGGTTGGCATAACCAGTTACATTTTGAATGTACAATTATTTTAATGCCTACTGTATCACTTTTATGTGTGTTTTAGCAATGTAAAAAAAATCATAAGAGCATCATATACTAAATAATAAAAAATAACAGAAGAAAGGTTTTTGAGTAGTTATTGACAATCTACATTTACCCCTCTTACAGACCTCAAATACATACTAATCTAAAAGGTTCTTTTTCTCTGAGGCTTATGTGAAAATCACTCATTAGTCAGGGATTATGTTGATTAAAATATATTAATCAAAAGAAAATATGCCAAGCAATACTTTCAGCAGTTACACAGACAGAAGATCGTGATTAGATTCTACTTCTCTACCCCTCCCCCCACCTTTTAACAGGATGGGAAGTTACCAAAAGCAAAAATACCACTGTACTAATAAAACCTTTTTGAACTAGAAACTTAAAGCCAACACTGTATCCCTCCTGGCAATAATCCATCCTTTCAGGCTTCAGTTTTCCTGACTGTTCATTGTGGTGCTGCCTCTTTGGCGTGATGTCATCTCGGAGCAACCAGATTGAACTGGCCGGGAATCTCACCGGAGCTGCAGGCCTGAAGTTTACACTCAAATTACAGCCCACAGATGAGCAATGAAAAAAGCCAGTGAGACAGGGGATCAAATTTTCTACAAATCAGGAAAAGGACTGTGACAAAAATATAAAGTTATTACTGATGTAATTGACTCCACCATCTGAACAGCCATTGAGCTTTGTTAGTTCTGTGAAATTGCTTTGCTAGGTGCATTTTTAAGAGTTTCTTTCTCTCACAGGATTTTCAGCATGATGTTCACAGCTACTTATCAAGATGGACAAAAATTTTATGCGGAGACTGCTATGTTTTAAAAATGTTAATATCTAAAAACCCATCAAATCACATCAAGTTTTCTACAGCAATTTGGCTGAATTATTGTAGTGCCACAATTGCTGGCTCAGATGTTTTGTATTTCTGCAGTTTACCCATCTCCCTCAATCAGACAGACTCAAAATGATAGCTGTTAGTGTACTCTATATCCATTATACAGAGACACGGGTTTTCCATGTTATTAGAATATAGAGGTTATTATTGGGGTGGTTGGGCAACAACAAAGAAATCCTGCAGAAACATAAGAGCCAACAAAGGGCAGTGGCCCGTTTTGAAGCTGCAGTCCAGACTATGGGGACGATTTTTACCCATGCTTTTCCCTGTGTACCAGATTCTAGGGACAAAAGTCAAGGAACTTCAGGCTAACAATGGGGTTTGGGGCAGCGCCGGTCTGCCACACGCATCTTACTACCGATTTCCAACATGAGATAGAGCAACACAGCAGCCAAACGACTATACTAAGTGACTCTGTGAAGACTAAAGTGCCCACCATGGTATTGTTAGGCTTATTGAAGTCTTATCCTGTACTTTAATTCAGCGCGGACATCTGTTCGTCACATGTTTCAGCGTGGGGAACTCGAGGGATGGGGGGCAGCACCCCAAGTCCTGCCCCCGGCCTGCTGGCGGCGGGGAGGCGCCGCGGGAAGGGGTGGGCAGGACTGAGCCCCGCGGGAGGGACCGGGGGCACCCCTGGCCATGCGGCCACTTACAGACGTGGTCGTCCATCCTCAGCGGCCTCCGGAGACGGATGCTGGCCGGTATGGTTTTATCCATCAGCTCCTCCACACTCTGCAAGGAGACGACCGGACGCCGTTATTAGCTCCTTCCCGGCACAGTCGCACCGGGAGGGGACAAGCCGCGCCGCCCTCCCGCCTTCTCCCCGCACGGCGCCGGCACTTACCTGCACCCCAACGGCTCGCAGCATCTCCTGCTTCTCCCGCTCCCGCGGCCCGATGTGCCTCCGGGAGAAGTCATCGTGCCGCGGCAGCAGCTGCTCAATGCACCGCGCNGCCCGTTCGTGTCCTCCTCCTCCTTCCCGAGCCAGCCCGGGCGACCCTGACCCTTCTCTGGCCGGCCTGGCTACAAAGCATCCCTGTAGCGGGACGGGACGGGACCGAGAGGGTCGGAGCGACAGTGACGCCCCCCATCTCGGCTTTGGGTGGTTTTCCTAGGAAACAGGGTTTTCCTCCACAAAAGCCTGTCTCCCGTGCGAAAAAACCCCATGTGTATATATATATATATTTCAGCGTTTCTGCAGCAGAGTGTGGCCTTCCTTTCAAGTTGCTAGCTTTTGCATGGGTAACACGTGCCACTTCTATAGCTGGTATGGAGCCGGGGACTAGCAGGGTCAATACTTTTGGTGATGTTAGTCTTGGGGAGCAGAGAGGCTGACTGGAACCCACTTTCCCCTCTGTTTCAGTTCTGCATCTCTGAGGATGGTATCGGCACAGTTACAAACTTTTATCTTTATTGACAGGACAGACTACTCTGCTGTGCTGGTAATTTATACCAGTGTGCATTTGGAATAATGACTTAAGTGCCTGGTTTCACAGCAAAAGCGCTGAACATTACACACTTAGATGAGCTGAAGCTCACTTTAAACAGCAAAGTTGTTTGTTGCAAGGTTTTGCAATATCAATCCAACACTGTCTTGAAGAGATTGCTCTTCAGACATATATTTCTTGTTTCTCCTCTATCATTTGCTTCTTCGTGAATGTGATAGTAACATCAAGGAACTTAAAACTTTGCTATGACTTTTAACCCAAGATAGCGTATTAAGCGAATAGAGATACTATAAAAATACATTAAAATCATGATATTAACAAATTCCTGTTAAGAATTTGTACGTAATCCAGTTTCTTTTCAAAAATGCTTCCAAAACTTTTCAAAATTACTTGCAAATTTTATCCAAATATATTTTGCAGATTTTTTCCAAATAATAAGTGTTTCTTAAAATGGTATCCCTTTTTTCTGGCAGGTAATATTGGGATGATATTTCTCACAGAATAAGCCATTAGAGTCAGCTCACCTGAAATGGTAACTTTGATAGAATTGTTTCTTTGATGTGGAGCCAGAGTTTTATTGTTGCATATAGCACTATAGGGACTGAGGTCTGCAGGGAAGACAGAAGCATCCCAAACACCCCAAACCATGTATTCGCTAAACAGTTTTCTGGCTCTTCTAGAACAAAACCCAGTTTTAGTTCAATTTGAAAACTGTCTGGGAGGAGGAAGACTGGAGAGCTGTGCCAGTGAATAAGGCAGTGGTGTCAGGGCGTGCCCACTTCATCTGGAAAGCACCACGCCTGGAGTGGTTTGTTAAAGTCATTCTACGGCTAAATCTTTCTCCCTTAGAAACTCAGTATAGGCTATGGGCCTATGTGCGATTACTATGGCAGGGATACAAGCCTGGCTTATGTGCTTGATCAGCTAGCCAGCTCTAGAGCTGCCTCCTGAAAACTGTAGTAAAGCCTTAACAAGAAAAATAGGAATCTTGAACAAGAGATGCAACAGAAATTGAAACGTTCGTGTCAAATGTGAATAAAGCTTTGATGTGAAACCAACAAAACCTAGCTAATCTTGTAGCTTCAAATAAATCTATCACTTCAAAGTACATAGCCAACACAACCACTGTTTCTTGCATGTACATCAGCAGAAGGAAGTTTCCTGGAAGAGAGGACAGGATTGCAAACCTGTGTCTTGCTATTACAGCTATTTGTGCAAAGCTCAAGAGATGAATATGACTTGGCCTAATGAGATGACATCATGGGACTTGATATGTAGCTGCTATGGATGTCAGTTTTATTAGGTAAAGCACACAACTCTGAAGAGGAATGCCCTGTATAATTTAAATTAAAGGGACATCATATATGTACTCTTCTTAACACTGATGTTTCTTAGTTTTATTTGAATGTCACAACAGAGGATAAAAATCCTGCAATCTGCCTTGATTCCAGTTGTGATTTAGTTAAAATCTCTGTTGCAGCTCTACTACAAAGTTTATGGGTGGTGTTGGAATGACCATTCTTTGCTCCTTTAAGTCACAAACTATCACAATAAGAAAATTGTGTTGTATCCTTTTAAGATTCACTTCAGTTCCCTCCTATCACCCAAAGCTGAAAGTCTATTCCAGCTGATATACTTCTGCATCACTGTATCACAGAACATAAAGACTGTGTCCATCTACAGTGTTACCTATAACAATAGCTTATGTCTAACACTGGCCAGTCACAGCTACCTAAGGAAGAAACAATTAAAAAATATAGATAGCACTCTGTAGTATTTCTACAGCCAGTTAGCATCCTGGAAACTCAGCATTTAGGAGTTCTCAATGTGCTTTTTTCCCCAAAATTTGTTCAGCTGCCAACTGAACCCATATAAAGTGTTAGTGGAATAAATACAACAGCTTACTATTCAAGAGCAGTCACTTTATAATCCTTTCTTTCTCAATCTATTATTCCTTAAAATCATGTAAAGCGCTCATAATGCTAAGGACATTGCAACAGGTGAAAAAAAAACAAATAATGCAGTATCAGCACAGACTGACTCTGACTTAGGCTATCTTCTTTCCTGATTACAAGAGTTTTTCTGCAGAAATTCCTCAAAAGGAAGAAAGGTCTTAGCAGTATAAATTACCACCTCTGCTGCCTTTGCTAAGAAAATTACTAGCCATCACCAGTATTTTCAAAGTCTCTAACATATCAAGGGAGGAACACCTACCAAACGGTCTCTTAATGGCCAGGCTTATTTAAGTGTGAATCCAGATAAAGGACAACCTCATTAAAACTTTACCTTTCTTATAATGGAATAATCCCAAAATGCAAGGGCACAAGAGTTGCAAGAGTTTAGCCGTATCTAATTCAGTACTGAAGATCATCTCAATTTCTACTGTTAATGGTTTGGAGGGTTTATATATGTATGTAAGTTCCCACCACCTATCCTTACATAAGTAAATGAAGTGCATGTGTATATGCCAGTATTTACTGGGTGAGGGCTGAATTGCCATCTACTTGGTTTTTGATGCCTTTACAGCAGTAAAGTTTAAGAACTCTATGAACTGCATGCAGTAAGTACCCGGGAAACAGTTTTCATGGCCCTAAAATTAATAGAGTATTTTCATGATATGTTCTTTTGATACCTAAACGTCAGGCTATGTGGCAGGACAGGCAGTGTTGTGTTGAGGGTAGATAGACAGTCAACTACTTATTCCTAAATCTATAATAGCCCTCAGGAGCTTAATGCAACCACTAGTGTTTGCCAAGGGCCAGGAGACATTTTTGCAGCCTTTACCCACTACTATTTTTTCATTGACCACAGTGGATCATAATGTGAAATATATACTAGTACATAAGATAACACATCTGATGTGGTGGGTTTCTGACGGATCATAGTGGCTTGGGTTTCAGACTGCCACCCTTCTCAAAAGACTATTATCACACCAGGGAACACAGTATCGTGTTGCTTCTTTAGGAGCTATAGTAAGGTTTCCTCAGTGAGGTATTTGCTATGTAAACATCTTAATGCTAGATTAAAATATGTTCAAGCTTTTAAGCAGATCTTCTTCTTTAACTGACAGTCCCTGAGTTGAACAATCTTTTATTTGTTCTGAACTCAGAAGTATCCCTGCACTTCCGTTAGAGCTGACACTTCACGTAATTTCAAATCTTGTTTGTTTTCAGTTATTTAATAAACTGGAACTACAGTGAAACTGAACTGGGCTTCCTCCTAAGGAAGTGTTTTTATTCACATGCACATTTATACCTCCAGCGTCTTCAGGGTGCACCTTCCATTTTAGTTGTGGTGTTGAAAATACAATCCTTAAAAATCTGCTATGTTCCATGTCTGCTGAGTCCATACAGTGGGCCTAAAGTATTCTGTAATTCTGTATCATAAATTTCAAAGTAATTTCATAACTCAAAGGAATAATAATTAAATATAGGTACAACAATTTGTGGAGAATGAAATGCTTTTCTCCTCTTCAAAATGAATGTATAAGCAAAACTGTTTAGGCTCTGCATATTTCTTGGGTATACATTACCAGACGCAGGTGGATATGAAATCTTTATCTGTTAATGTTTAAATATTCAGATATGGATTTTTTTTAATTATCAAAAATATTGCTAGTAATCTCTTTAACAAGGGAGGGTGACATTGAGAGGTCTGATAAGGAAGTAAAGGGTTGTGAAGAAGGAAAAGAAGGTGAAAGAAAAGTTAAAAAAATCCCTAAGACTTTAGAGGAAGACATGTGGAAGACAGGAACACCTAAATATCCTTGAATAGTAATGTTGGAGAAAAGTCCTTCCAGTCCTGTTTCTTGTGTGGTTAAATGGCTGAAGAAGGCAAGTGTCTGCAGGTTTTTCAGGTACAAGGTGTTTTGTGATTTCTCTGTTTCCTCTGTACAGGGAGCAACAAGGGCCTGCTATTCCCAGGTGCTTCAAGGGTAGGTGACTTCAAAGCAGACTGCGTTGTCCCTGGCAGGGCATGCTCCCACAGCATCTGATAGTAGCAGGGTGAGCCAGGTGGGTTTACAGAATACATTGACAGTCTCAGGCAAGTCACGAGCCAAGTCCAGGGTCGATCCAGGGACTCCAGGCAGGTGCAAAAGTAGATGAGACCAGAGATAGGACTACCGACAAGTTATCCTCTTGAATCTGAGGGCCACTCAGCATACAGGGATAGTGAGCAATGGACATCAAAGGACACAAGCTAGTTACTGTGTGGGTTTGAGGTCCATCCAGACAGCAGGACAAGACTAGTCTGGAGACCAGCACTCCAGCAAGGTAGCTGAGGGCCTGAGGCTGACATGAAATGAAGACCCATGTGACTGTGGGTTCATGGGCAGTGGGTCCCCTCTATGAGGCTGGTCAGGGGCAATAGGTCCAACAGGTACACTTGGGGCCCTGACTTTCTCCTGTAACGGTTGAAACAACATGTGGTTAGGTAGGGACTCTAGGCTGCATTTGCCCACAGGCTTTTAAAATATTTTAAAAACTCCTCTGGCAAAAAAAGGGTTTCTTAACTCTTCAATACAAGTTAAAACTTTTCCCCATGTCACCTCCTTTTATGTTTGGAATTGAGGATATCCATGGAGGAAAGTGAGTTAACTCCAAACATTGCTGGTTTGCTCTCCATCTTCTGCCTTGCTCCCTCATGCTGTGACTGACTGAACTGCCAGACATCACTGTGACACGTGGCCAAGCAGGGCAGCTGCTGGGGCATCTCTATGGTAAACACCCCTTCTTCCTGAAAACTGTAGGTTTACAGTTAAATATGTGGTGGTTTGGGTTTGTTTTTTGTTTTGTTTTGTTTTGTTTTCCTTGTTATCACTGCCATTTCTAGCAGAAATATTTGTTAAAATCTACTGTCAATCCTTAATGGGGTGAAATCGCAGCGGTGTCCCTCAGGGCTCAGTTTTGGGGCCAGTCTTGTTCAATATCTTTATGGATGATTTGGATAAGTGGATTTAGTGCACCATCAGTAAGTTTGAAGACACCACCAAATAGGTGGGACCATTGATCTGCTTGAAGGTAGAAAAGCTCTACAGAGTAACTTGGGTGGATTGGATCATTGGGACAAGGCCAATTGTATGAGGTTCAATAAGACCAAGTGCTGGGTTCTGCATTTCGGTCACAACAACCACAAGCAACACTACAGGCTTGGGGAAGAGTGCCTGGAAAGCTGCCCAGCAGAAAAGGACCTGGGGGTGCTGGTGAACAGCCGGCTGAACATGAGCCAGCAGTGTGCCCAGGTGGCCAAGAAGGCCAGCATCATCCTGGCTTGTATCAGGAATACTTCTCACATCAAGCAGGAGCAGGGAAGTGGTCATACCTCTGTACTCAGCATTGATGAGGCCTCACCTTGAGTACAGTATTCAGCTCTGGGTCCCTCACTACAAGAAGGATATTGAAATGCTGGAGCATGTTCACAGGAGAGCTACCAAGGTCATGAAGGGTCTAGAGAACAAGTCATACAAGGAGAAGCTCAGGGAACTGTGTGTGTTTAGTTTGGAGAAGAGGAGGCTAAGGATACCTCACTGACGTCTACAACTACCTGAAAGGATGTTTTAAATAATTGAGTGTTGGCCTCTTCTCCCAAGTGAATAATGACAGGACCAAAGGAAATGGTCTGAAGTTGCAACAGGGGAGATTTAGATTAGCTATTAGGAAGAATTACTTGACTGCAAGAGTGGTCAGGCACTGGAACAGCCTGCCCAGGGAGGTGGGTGAGTCACCATCCCCGAAGGTATTTAAGAAATGTGTAGATGTGGTCCTTCAGGGCATGCTGTAGTAGCTGAGATTGTAGGGAGTGGGTTGTGTTTTCGTGGTGGTTGGACTCAGTGATCTCAGAGGTCCTTTACAACTGTGACAATTCTGTGATTCTGTAAAAGCGCCTGCCACTGTCCGCTGTAAACCTTTCAAACAAGAAGGTCAGGCAGATCTACACAGTATTTCTTACAAAGTCGGAATTATTTGCTGCTGAGTGGGTGATTTTTTTCTTTTTCTCTCCTGCTCTTTTTTAACTTGGTTCAAAGGTAAGCTTGATAGACCTTAAATGCAAATTCAGTTACTTAATACTGGATAGGTTAAACGTCTTATCATGTTATTTGTCTCCATTGCATTTAAATACTCAATATGACTATATGATTAGAGCATTGCCTATTTAAATATTTTATATCAGCAGATGTTATCTATTATGAAAACCTATGTAATAGACACTGCATTGCAAGAATTCCTCTTACCCAATCTAGTTTTATTAGGCAATGAAAAAGTTCTCTCTGACACAGAGAGAATTGTATACCACTGACCCTAACAGGTGTATCATGACGACAAGCCACCGAGAGACTCTTTGGGAAATAAGCATCTGTCCTCTATTATTCTTATCTAGGAGTTAAAGGTATTATGCAACAGAGTACGCAGATTTTGAAAATTCAGGAAGTCTAAAAGGTTATTTTTCAGAAGACTCACTTTTGCCTATGTGTGGGGTTTTCTTTTGTTATTTTTACACTAGAAAAGGAATTACAACCGTTGCTCATTCTTCAGATAGTGCCTCAATACAAACTGCTGAGATGACAGATTCAGCAGAAATGTAATTTTTCTTTTGAAAACAAGACCTCAGATCCCAGCTGTCTGTCTGGATTTTCAGTTCTCCCCCCTTTGCCAGACTGAGTCAAAGCTCCTCATCTTTCAGAGTTTTTGTCTTTTCCAGAGTTTTTCTTAGAAAAAGCAAATCAATTACAAACCTATTTTCCTCTGCCCCGTTTGAGGTAAAACTTTATAAATCAGTGAAAAAGCAAAAGATTTGTGAAGAGTTGTGCAATTCCTTACACTGCAAAACTTCTAGGGGAGTTTCTGAATCCTCATCTGCTTAAAGTGGGATGCTGTAAGAATTTATGATTTTAAGAGACTGTGTAAACCAGATCTGCAAATGAATAAGCAATTCCATCAAATCAGACTTTCCATCAGGTTGTAGATGGCCTGTAATCAGTTATGCCATTTGATTTGATCAGAGTTTGACTACACTTACATATGCAGAGATTAGGCCATGTAACTGTAGATGAAGTTTCTGATTGAATCAATCTAAGATTTCATTATACCAAGTCCAGCATAGAAAAGGAAATGCTTTTGTTGGCTGAATAAGTTTAGCTGGCCTGCTGAAGGATCACAGAGGATGAAT
>VZTM01036565.1:0-10143 GCA_013400555.1 Jacana jacana
GAAATTAGCAATCACATCGCAGTGCTTCTCCTCTCTTCCAAGTCTTTACAATGTATTACTGAAACATTTTCAGTTAGATGTGTCCTTAGTGATGTTCCTGGAGATAAAATCCATTTGAATGTAGTAATGTCTACCCTGATAAAGAAATGTTCTTCTGACACTTTGAAATGTGTATGTATGAATAACCCAAAGTAGCAGTAGTTTTTGTTACGGTATTGTGATAGCTTTTGTAATTCAAGCTGAAGTTTAAAAAGCTTGTGTCCTTGCAAATGCTTGCTGTAGTTTTGTTCCTATGAGTAGGCTTACATTTTCAAACTATTTCCTCTCCTTTTTCTCCACATTTGACGTGTCTGAAGATGCAGTACCTGTGTGCAGTGAGCTGAGATTTTGACACTTCACAAAGACACATGCTGGAACATAAAATGAGACCATTGAGACATTAGAAATAGATATGTTATTTTGTTAGCCTGCTCAGCAGTAAAATTGTGCTATAATGACAAAGATTTTAATCAAGTATATGTATAAAAATACTTAATAGCAATATTAGATAAATCTTTCTTTCTCTTTTTTCAACCCTTAAAATGCATAAGAAAGCTGGAAATCAAATTCTGAATCCTTCCCTAAAGAAAGCAGATTTTTTTCTTTCCATTTTGTACAGAAGATTGCATGTAGTACATTATGCAATGCAGTATGAATAACTCATCTGCCATACTCTGCTACAGTGCAGCTGAGTTGTCTCAGCAATAGCTCATAGATTGAATATTGCAGAAGGAGAAGTACAAAAGATGAGGGCTGTACTAAAGAGTTAATAATCTAAGGATGGATAGAAAGAGAATCATTGTCTAAACCATATGTAGGGGAAGAAGAAACCAATGTAATTATACTAATAAGAATGAAAAACAATGGGCACAAAACAGGATACAGCCTCCATGCTTTCATAAAGAAGAATTTCAGACCCATTTTCCACAGTCTTGTGGCTACCTGTCACAAGAAACTATTTAGATAGTTAAATGAAAATCAACACAAATGGGACATGACCTGAAACAACATTAACGTCTTAAGAATTTGATAGCTTGTATACTGAAATTATTTTACAACACACCTATAGATTAAGTTCTTTATTTATAGATATGTAGTTTTAATCAGCATAATAGATAAATCTGTGTTCCTAGAGAGGAAAATAACTAATGCATGCAATGACTAAGCAAGAACTGATTAAAACAACAAAATTGTAAGTTCTTCTCTCCTGTAACATTAAGCAGCCAATCACATAGGAGCTTTGGCATGGCATATCTAAGCTTACCTTCAGTTTCTCTCTGTCAGTGTTAACTGAAAATGCATATTATAATGTTTCAGCTGGAGAAATGCAATCACATTGAAATCTACAATGGCACTCTGTGTGTGTGTAGCGGCTCACTTCAAAAAAGCAGTCTTAATTTATTAACTCTCAGGTACTGAGTGCATCTGTTGTCAGTGTCAAACCTTCCAAAAAATGAAGTTGGCTTTTCCTTTCCTTTAGCTTAAGGTTCTATTTTGATCTATGGGATCACTCCGGCAGGTTATACCTACACAAAATGAAAATTATTTGCCCAATATAAAAGTCGAACAGAGGCAGTACTTAAGTAAGGTGATGCAAATGTCCGGGAATATTCATTATCTAATCAGTCTAAATGATCAGATTTATCTGATCATCTGACAAATTTATCAAACACTTTTCAACTGGATACTTGCTGCATGGCTTTTTTTTCAGATCGCAGGAAATAGACACGTACTTACTTTACAGTTGGGTGGTGGTTGTTTCTATTGCTGTTGTTGTGGTTGTTAAGGGATTTTTTGTGAAAACAATTCTTCGCTGTGAAATTTTCCTGTTTTCTACTGAAAATCACTCCCTTCCAAATCCGCTTATAATTTTTTCAAGACGTTTTACTTTAAAGCAATGCATTTCAAATATTTCTAACATCTAGAACAAAGAAATTGAAAACTTCCTTCTCAGTAAAATTCCAGGAACAAGATAAAATGAAAATGTCTACAAGTCAACATAGGGGAGAAGGAATTATGGCATTAATTTCTCCTGTCTTCTAATTTTTGTGCCTTCCAGTATTTATTTCCCTTTCTGTCTCGTGCAGATTATGAAAGCTTTAGATTTTTATTTTGCTCAGCACCTGAGAACTTTAGTGAATATAAGCCAAAATGCCTTAAGTCCAGGATATAATTAGGAAGTGGTCTCTCAGCCACAGGAAGTCTTAAAAGGCTGCCCTCTTATTGACTTTCTTAAGTACCTATTTGGAAAATACTATAATCCTAGCAATATATTCATTAGTGTGGGTACATTAAATTCCTCAATCTACTTGTAATTTCTGTTCAAAAACACTAAATCAATGTTTCAATTCATTCAGTAGCATAGATTTCCCAAATTACTTTTTTCCTTTAGCTTGTACCAATACTGCATCAGCCCTCTGTACAAATTTGTCAGACAGCGAAGTCAGCTGATGAGAGGTCAAGTTGTGCTGGCTGCAAATGGCAAGCAGAGACTTTGGCGATGATAGCAGCACAAGTCTCCTAGCAACTCTGTTAAGGCTAATAGTAAACAAAAAGTTAGAGATATTTTTTTCCATTACTTCTGATACCTAAAGTAATAATAGTAATAAGAAGAGCTGAATAATAATAAAAAATTATATAATTTTCACATAATATATATATAAATAAGTAGAATAATACTTTCCTTGTAAACAGCTGTGGCTTCCTGATCTGCTGAAAATTATGAAGGTACTTTGAAAGCTTCTAGGATGGGTGTCCTCTCATATAACTTGAAAACGTAGTCTCAGTTTAGTGTGTATCACCCCTGCTTCAGTTCTAAACCTCTTCTAAGGAAAAAATAATTAGTCCATTTTCTACCATTGTGAGCAGTAGTCTTATCAGGTCAGATCAGTAACTTTGTAACAGATACCAGTCACATTCCTGATGACATCTGTAGCTAATGCAGAATTTGACTGTTGCAAAGTTTTTGTGATGTGTTTAGCTCTTGATTACTAAGAAATTAGTCCTGGAGCTTTCAAAATAAATATTCTGTCTAAGGAAAAAGCAACAAGCAGGAGAGGCAACAACGTGATGTATAGAAAAATAAATGTCTGCTTTTTTATTATTATTAATAATCACATATTTACCTCATTAGAATAACTGGGTACAGAAGAATGAAGAATGATATTGTCTCATTTAATAAAGTATTGGACACTCTTAAGCCAAAAACTAGTAAGAGTATTAAAGGACTTTACAAGTTCAGAATAACTTGGGGTATAGACATTTTAGGGGATGTCCTCTACATTGATGGACTTTAATTGTGATCCTGGCTATACAAAACATGCAGGTGTAAGCACCACAAGAAGTTGCTAGCCTAGCTGCCTGTACTTATTCTTGTGAATGGATAGCACTTACACCACCATTACTGTTTCTAGGTTCTTTTTCAAAAGCTATGTAATTATTGAAAAGTATAATATGTATGTGAGAAAAGGTTTTCTGCATTATAATAGAACTCCATGAAGGCTTGTGCTATGTCATCTGTTTTGCGTTTATATAGAAGAAATACCGCAATACTCTTTACCATATTAATTTGTAATTTTTTCTTGTGCCTCCCCACAATGGTTCTGTAACTAATCCCAAGGTGTTATAATCACACAGACATGAACCACGTGTGCACATGTATGTGCATGTGTTCTCACCACTGCAATTCCAGGCCCTGTGGGTTGCAGTCACCATTGTTCTTTCTCAAGATTTTGTGTTCCACTATATGCTCAACTGTGAAGGGAGATATAGGTGCTCCCACTTTTCATGTGGTCCTGCTACTCTCTGCAGCTCTTGGATCTGCCCCCCACCATGAGGTCTCGCATGCACACCGAAGGTGTGGGTCACCACTTTTTTCACCTTTGACTAACAGCCCGCTGTCCAGATGTGAGCAGTTCATGATGCCCCATGGGCAGATGGCACTTATCTGGCCTAGGCTGAGGTTACAGTGATGTGGATTGATGGCTGGCAGGACCAAACCAGGAGTCAGTCTTGTTGATTTCAGTGGCATTTGATAGCACTGATATTGGACCGTATTACTGTGGCTGAGTACAGCTGGGTTGTGTCAGACTAGTTCTGCTGAAACACTGCCAGCTAGTATCAGTGGCAATTTTTCTTTTGGGCATCCAGAAATCTGTATGTTTCCCCAAGGAACCATGCTGACCCAACTGTTTCTGAAGTTACCGTATGTTGCTTATTGAATAGTTCTATTAGAGGCTTAGACTGGTGTATGACTGTTAGGACGGTGATCCCCAATCATATAACTCATGCTCTTTAACAATTGTAGGAGGCAGTAGACCCCTCAGCCTTTACACTGGAAAAATCCCAGAAGAGCTCTTTACAGGATGGAGGCTTTGAATTACAAGCTTTGCATCAGATAAATTACATCTTCTTAGATGTCAACACAAACCTCAGTCAATTCTGAGTAATAATAGTATTAGATAAATATATCTGTTTTAAATGGTGCCTGTAAAAACATTGTAACACTATGTCAGAAGAATTTTCAGAACATTGTCTCAAAGTTAGAAAATTCTGGAATTTGCTGATGAACCAAGAGACTGTTCTTGTGCAAATGCATTTCTTGACAGAAAATCAGGTACTTAATAAACATACTCACAGAGCCATTGTTTTCTGGTTGTTTATGTTTTTTGGGTTGTGGGATTTTTTCCCTCCATGTTGATTATCCCCTAATTTACTACATATTACCGAAGCCTGTCTTAAAAAAAGAAAAGGATATATATTTCGTCTACCTGTTTTCACTAATATTATTATTACCCTGTTGCAGTGTTTCAAAACACTAAGCTCTGATGAGTTCTTTGACCAAAGACACTCTTTCTACAATGCAGTCCATTCTACCCTGCATTTCACTCCACCCTCATCCTCATCCTAGTCCCACCCTAACATTACCTGACGCTGAAATCTCCATCACAGAGCACAGAGTTAATTCATTTTTCCACATGACTAACATTTGTCAGACACTGCCAAAAATTGCACTAAGAATTGCAGAATTGTCAGGGTTGGAAGGGACCTCTAGAGATCATCTAGTCCATCTCCCTTGTTAAAGCGGGGTTGTCTGGAGCACATTACTCAAGACTGCATCCAGGCAGGTCTGCAGGTCTTGAAAATCTGCAGAGAAGGGGACTCCACAACCTCCCTGGGCAACCTGTTCCAGTGCTCTGTCACCCTCACTGTAAAGAAGTTTTTTCTCGTACTTGAATGGAATTTCCTATGCTCCAGCTTGTGTCCGTTGCCCCTTGACCTGTCACTTGGAACCACTCTAGTCCAGGAAGGAGGATAGTCCAGCTCTATCCTCCTTCAACCCACCCTTCAGATACTTATATACATTAATAAGGTCTCCCCTGAGTCTTCTCCAGGCTAAAGAGTCACAGATCTCTCAGCCTTTCCTCATAAGGGAGATGCTCTAATCACTTAATCATCTTTATTGACCTACACTGGGCTCTCTCCAGCAGTCCCTATCTCTCTTGAACAAGAGAGCCCAGAACTGGATGCAGTATTCCACTTGTGGCCTCAACAATGGAGAGTAGAGGGGGAGAGTGACCTCCCTCGACCTACTGGACACATTCTTCCCTATGCAGCCCAGGACTCCATTGGCCCTCTTGGCCACAAGGGCACATTACTGGCTCATTTACTATCTACCACAATCCCCAGATCCTTTTCCTCAAATGTGCTTTCTAGCAGATCCACCCTTAACCTATACTGGTGTCTGGCATTCTTCCTCCTTAGGTGCAGGACCCGGCACTTGGCCTTGTTGAACCTCATTAGGTTCTTCTCTGCTCAGTTCTCCAGCCTGTCCAGGTCACGCTGGATGGTGGCACAGCCATCTGGAGTGTCAGCCAGCCCTCCTAGTTTAATATCATCAGCAAACTTGCTGAGGATACAGTCTGTCCCCTTGTCTAGGTCATTGATGAATATGTTAAACAAAGATGCTTTGTTACTCTACTTCTAATATTTATTATAATGTCACCTAATATGAATCATACGGCAGTGTTAATTTCTTCATGTTGCTCATTGCAGATCCAATTTTCCCAGTGCTCATTAGTTCTCTCCTCTCCTTAACCTTCTTATTTTATCAGCTCTCATTACTAGTGTTTCCCTGCCAGACTCCTCATTCCTTGCTCAGACAGAGTAATTCCTTGTTTTCTACTCCTCATCAATTTATTATCTCTTTTCTCTATTTATGCAAAGTAAAAGCAATCCAACTCATGCAAGGGCTTCCCCTGGCTGCTTAGCCCACCTCTTATTCATATGTTCACAGTTCTTTATTCACTGTCAGTGTCTGTGAGACCTGTGTGTCTTTATACTTCCCCTCATCGTGGGTCCATCTGTCCCACAGATGAATTAATACCAGCCACCTCATTTGACATTCTAATGTCTATCTCTTTTCCTCTTTTCTATAATAAGTAATATATTCCTAACCAAATCCTATCAAATACCAGACATCTTTGTTATAACAGAATGATTAATTTCATCACAGAAATTCCTAGGATTTCTTAGCACCATCAAAGCTTTCCTTTCTCTACCTAAAAATGACTGAGTTAATTTTGCTAAAACCTTCCAAAAATTTTGCCCAAGTAAAAACAGAATAGGTGAAATTCCACACAGAAAATAATGACTTTTTAATTATGTTAAGATTCTATTTTCATTCTTACATATCACAGTTGAACAACCCTACAAATAAGTGATGCTGTAGACGACTGATAACATAACTGATACATGTTGCTGTATTTATAGGCACTGTAATTTCCATAACCCCTCTATTGTAGCCTAAAAAGAAACATGAAACTGACAATTATCAAAGTTAGTAAAAGGAAATTGGTTTAGAGCCTTAAAAATGAGATAGCAAGTTTAGTGACTTTTGTTCCTGCTTTGACAGATTTTTAATTTTATCGTATGTATTTTGTCTCTTTTTAACATGATTTCTGGGGCATATATTCGTAGTAATAGTAAGAATAAGCATAATCAGAAGCAGGTTCTTGAAACAATAATGATAAAATGTAATAAATGTAGTTAAAAATATTTTATTTGCCTAAAAATTCATAGTACTATAATCAAGCATGTGAACATTTAATTTAATCAACATATAGATAAGTATGTTAAAATTGGTATTGTTCAAATGTGTCCCTGCATTATTCCTTAACAAATATTATAATTTAATTTTTTAATGAGAAATCCATTATTGATAGAGCTAGGTTATTTTAAGAGTTCTCCATATATAAAATCAAGATGAAAGTTCTAGAAAAATGAGATTATAAAATCTCCTCTCAAAATAATTTATCATTAAATGTAATACCTATCTAACCCCACTGTAGTACTATTATAAGAAAAAGCATTCTCATGAACCTTAGTGTTCTTTGTCTTCTTTCACTTGCTTATATTTCTTTAGACAGATGTTAAATGCAGTGCTGCAAAAGCAAAGGGTAACATATGCCAAATATGTGGCAGGAAAGCAGCAGAAAATAAAGCCCCTCTTTGAGATAATCAATTATCAAGAACAGTGCAGTGAAAAGTGCTTGCAGAGAAATGAATCTTTAAAAGAAGTGGGAAAAGTGAATAGATGGAGAAAGAGAAGGGAAAAAAGAAACTTAAGCTTTCCAGAAAAAGAGGTTAAGAAAGGTTAACCATCTAAAAGTTATTCATGTTGCTTTAAGTTAGTTACCTAGGTAGTCAATAGAGATAAGCAACTCCTGAGAAGTGCCTAAAATATGAGAAGGCATGTAGATCTTCAAATAGCTAGTGCTTTTGTAAGGGGACCTATAAAGGTAGGTGTTAAAGAAGGAAAAATTTTAGAGAAAAGAATAGCATACTAATAAATAGAAAAAGACAATAGATGCTTAAAACCCGATAGAGATTGGAACCTTAAGCTATAGCACTTACAAAAAGTCATACTTGACTTAAATTTTCCCCATTACAAGACTGTTACACTGCTACTAATGAAGCAGAGTAAGTTTAAAATGTTCTAAAGAGCCATTACTAGGTGTGCTAGAACAGAAATAAAAGTACCTGTTCTTGATGAAAAGAACTCAAATACTGAGCACTGAGTGACATCTGAAAATAGCCTTATTCAGAGATCCATACATGCATATATACATACATGATGTAAGTTGCGGTGTAATATCATGTAAGCACAGGGCTGATTTTGATTGAAACAATCTTCTGTGGAGAGGGAAGAAGTCCTGCATGTGAACCAGCCAAAAGGTAGTTTTGAGGCTTTATCTGGGTATAGCTCTGCCACCTTCACTTTGCATGTCATGGCTGATTAGAACTAACATATATGCTCCGTATAAACAATATGTGATAAAAATAAGACTTTAAAATAAAAGGGGTGAAAAATGAGTTGGAATAAAACATGTAGATATTTATCAAGTCATCAAATTTGAAATCTTATCAGCTATTGAATTGTAAATTGAGTTATGTTAAATGTTATTTTTAAAAGCCATTTCTAATCATCTCAAACGATCAGCCAGATATTTCATCACAGTGGAAACAGATACAGGTAACCAAAGGCAATTTGAACATTGTCAATTTTAGGTTCAATTTATTAATGTAAGAGAAGTTGTAACAACTTGTAGCACTCTCAGAAATTAGGAGGGAGGAAGGACTAAGATGGGATGCTTCCTGTCTTAAAGCAGATTTTAGCACATACTGGTGTTATTTTTCTCACCAGTTCATTTTTCTCCTGTCTTCTAGTGGACAGGATCCTAGATAAGACACTTAATATTAGATAGCTAACATAAAGTAACCTAGGCCAAGTCCTCTGAATGAAATAAGATACCCAAAACTACTGTGAGGTGAAACTTTTTGCAGAATTTATTTTTTCAGTCCCATATTTCCACCACTAACTTTTCTATGCAATAATTTTTGCTACTTCCTTTTAAGCCTTCGAAGGTCTATCCTATATCAGGCTGAATCCATTACTGTGAAGACATAAGATAATTCAGCTTTTCTTTATAAATGTGATGTTCTTTTAAATAGCTTAGCATTAGACCAAAAGTAATTTTCATCATATGGTCTTGCAACACTAAGGGAGTACTTTTATACAAGTCTCAATCTTCAGAAACCATTCATCAAATATGATGTCATAAAACCATCTAAGCTTACCTGTTGTTTAAAATACCATATCTGGCTTTCAGTAACAGCTGGTTTAATCATGCCATATTTTCACTCGTTTCTAATTTTTTTTCATGTTGTGTTTTCCCCTAGAACACCAACAGAAGCTTTTAACCTATTGTTGCAACCTATATAATGTTTTTGAAAAATTAAGCTAAAATTAATGATTTAATAATAAGACCCAAATAGCTTTAAATACTCCTTCTTAATTTTTCAATAACTAATGAAATAAATATTCATCTTTCTGGTGGAGAGATTAGTTTCCCAAAGAACAGCAATAGTTTTAAATATCACAATGGTTGGGTTTTTTAAAGAAAAAATACCAATTACCTTAATAAATGCAGGTATTTTAAAGTACAAACCATGAAACTGATTTTCAAGCTTGCAACTTCTCAAATGTTTTCTAAGATTTCAACTTCCTCTTTCTATAAAACTAAAATCCAGATTTGTCTAACTCTTGTTCTTTTAAAAAAAAAATGTTTGTCACTGTGTCCTAAGAATATGTCCTCTTGATGTGATCTCATCCCTCCTCATTAAAAACTGTCATAGTCACCTTCAAATATAGGCTCTGATGAAAAAGGCTTTACTGAGAAGCAAATGCTATTTAAAAATATCCTACAAAACTAATTTGATTCACTCTTTAGGGAGGACAGAGAAAGAAGGGAAGGTAATTTTAAAGTTGACCTCAAAGGCACAGTACTCTAAATAAGAATGTGTTTTCTTCTGGTAACTCAAGACTATCTCTGTGACCAACCATAAAATATGGCTCTAATTCTGTTATTGTGTTTCCTAGTCTACGGTTATGATCTAAACAGATGTAAATTAGAATATTTTTTCAGTCTGTATTAAGTTATGTTCTGCCTTCCACAGTAATAGTTGATAGCCACTTGTTATTTAAAATAAATAGAACAGGATCAGCATCTGTATTTTGGTATATGTAAGTTACATATATAAAAG
>VZTM01036566.1:0-11384 GCA_013400555.1 Jacana jacana
TTTCACATTATAAGGTGTGTAATATAGAGGTTGTTGTCAACATGAAAATACATTTTAAAATAAATACAGAATGGTACTGGGTTTTCATTTTGTGAATGACAAAAGAAAAGCAAGAACCACAAAGTGAAAGGACTTTTTAGTTAAATTCAGTAAGTGCTGAATTCTAAAGAACATTGATTGAGAAAGACTTTTTTATTAAAAAAAATTAATCTTCCCAAATGATATAAATATCCTGCATTCAACAACTAAACTGAGCCTGAGACATCTATGGAGAGATAATGGAAGTATAATAATAAAACCTTTGACATCTAACTAAAATTAGACAAAATTTAATTGTCTTAGGCTGACTTCTACTCTGTGTCTTTTTAGCTAGCCAATTAACTGAAAATTAATTCCTAGACTTTAAGTGGGGAGATACAGCCCATCCTTTGCTTTTTCTCAGAGTTCAATAGCACTGAAATTGTTCTACTGTAATTTCTCAATTAGTCTTCTGTATATGAGTTAAATAAAAGTTAGTTGTTTTAACTAGATTATATCAGAAATAAAGTGACATTTAATTGTTAAAAGATCTGTTTGGCATAGTGAAACAATTTGTTACTGATTTCAAATGCTTTGCTGTGGACAAAATGTTATAAATGTTATCATTTTTATAGTTTCTGAAATATATTTCCGTTGTACTAGCAAAAGACCTCTCAGAATTTAGGCCAGCTGTAAACTTCGTTTCATGTAAGAGAAGTACTTAGAAGTACCATAATAAATACTAAATAGTACTTAAAATGTTGGATTCTATTTTTTTTGTTTGTTGTTTGTTTGTTTGTTTGTTTGTTTGGTTTTGTTTTGTTTTTTTCCCTCTTGCTTGGTTCTTTTTTTTCCTTGTTTATTTTTTTTTCTCAAGGCAAATTAATACACGTTTTATAGAAAGACATTCTAAATAAAAATATCAAGGATTTTAAACCTTTGAAAAATATTAACTAATAAAAAAATTGAAATAGACAGGATGTTTCCTTTTGCTTGATTTTCCCATTCTAGAAAGCAAAGAATAGAGAAGTAATAAAAATCTTTTAGTTTGTAAATTTGCACAGTGAGGAAAGATTGGTAAACTCTTCCAAAACAATGATAAATCTAATTTGTATAAAGAAGGTTTTAGATTAGATGAAAACTAAGCAGAACAATAAAAACCTCCAATCTGTTTAGCTCCAAAAACTGGGAGAAAATGAAGTTAGTTAAGAAAGCTGTAGTTTTGAAGATGTGTAGAAACAGTTTAGAAAAAAATAAGCCAGGGAGATCTAGAAGTATTTATTTTACCTGAGAAAATGGAGATGGAATAGATTAGTCTTCAAGTTCTAATAGACCATCCACTGCTACTGTATATATGCATTGGGTTTAGGACCTGTATGCATTGGATTTGAAAATATCAGGTTCTTCACATGTCACATATCATTACAGTATCTGAGTATCATATATTCACTGATTTGCATACAAACCATGCATTCCCCCCAACCCCTGAGTTTTCTCTCAGTCTCCCATCCTAAAAGAGCTTTTAATCTAATGTTCATTAGATTCCTGTTCCATTTCACAAGTGGAAGATAAGCTTTTGGATGTCTCCCAGTTTGAAGGAGTGGTACTGGACACATGATGTAATAATTTGTTTAATTTTATTTATGTAAAGCAGAGACAATTTCACACACGGCACTATTTAAAAAAAGACTCTGAAATTCAATGTGTCTGTATTTTGTGAAGGATTTCTTATGAATTCTTTTTAAATCTCTGTACCGAACTCATAAAAGAAAGAATATTTCATTTTATGAACTTTGACAGACACAAGTTTAGCTGATCAGTATTGCCAAGAGACCTCTGTATCTATGCACAGAATTTTAGATGCTAGTGAAACTTTAAAGCAGAAATTTGTGTCATTTAAAAAGTTCAGGAAGCTCTAAACTGAAGTAGTAGATAAACCAGCAATATTTTAATTCATAAATTCAGATATAGGTTTCTAATTTTCATCTATGACTCAATTTAGATACATTAGAAATTTTTATTGTGTCTAGAGGAAAGATGTAATCCTGCCACCTGTCTTTAGGGAGCTCTTATCTAGACAGAATCATCTAGGCAGATACCTGCCTTTAGATAAGCTGAATTGTGTTGAAAATAACCACTACACAATGAAAAGGAATAGCCTTTTCCTTCCAGAGTAGTAGGTGGAGGATAAACGTAATGTTAAACTAGATCAGCTCAAACGATATCACATTACCAATTTTAGGAAACTGAATTGAGCTCCAAATTATTCAAGAAATAAGTATGTAAAAAAACCCAAATTCACTAGAATTCCTAAACAGTGAGTAATTTTAAGAAAATAAAATATAAACAAATAAGACAACAATTTTATTTGTTTTAGAAGTGAGCATATTGAACTCAGCTAACTATGTTGTTCAATTCAAATAAATAAATAAATATTTTTCACATATAACCCAAGGCAGGATGGGAAGAGAATTGGAAGAGTCAAAGGGACAAAAGCCATGGACTGAGATAAAGACAGTTTAATAAGTAAAGCAAAATTTCTCACACAAGCAAAACAAAATAAGGAATTAATTTACTACTTCCCATTGGCTGGCAGGTGTTCGGCCATCTGTATGAAAGCAGGACTCCATCACATATAACTCTAATTGGGAAGATAAATGCGGTAACTCTGAACCACCCACCCCTTCCTTCTTCCTACCCCAGCTTACATACTGAGCATGACATCATATTGCATTTGGTCAACTGCCTCATCTGTGTCTCCTAACTTTTTGTGTGCTCCCAGCCTGCTCGCTGGCACTGTGGTACATGGAGCAGAAAGGGCCTTAACCGCTTAGCAACAACCAAAAACATTAGTGCTCTAAAAACAATATTCCCAAGCCAAAATCAAAACATAGCACTATGCCAGCTGCTAGTATGAAAGTCAACTCTGTCCCAGCTGAAACCACAACATATCCAGTAGTTTAGAAATACTTGATAGTTGCACTAACCAAAGGCAGAGTTCATCCTTCATCTTCACTGAACAGACTTTTTATTTTCAACTTTTGCAGTATTAACAGAGCTAAACTGCATGTTCAGGGCTCACTGTTCCTTTTTCCCAAGCTAGAAATTGTTTTTTTTAGGGTGGAAGCCACCTAATCCATTGTAAATAGCTATCTCAAGATAAAATGAATAATGTTGCAGAAGTGCTTACTTCAGTCTATTAGGGCTAAAGACAGTTTAGAGTGTCTCAGGCAGAGACATTGAAATAATTTGCTTTTATCAGAATAATCCCATACACAGTACCCTTTTGAAATCAAGTCTGCTGTTAGCTTGCATTGTAATAGGTTACTTAAAGGGGAACCAGTAGCAGAATTAAACTTAGACATCTAAGTTTCATAGAGTGACAGGAAAAAACCAAACCAAACCAAACCAAACCAAACCAAACCAACCAACCAACCAACCAAACAAAAAAAACCCAAAACAAAACATGGAAAAGTTAGGTAGAAGAGAGAGGAAAATAGACAAATAAGATGCAGAAAGAATACACCTCTGAAAATGAGGAAAACTACGCTATACTGGCAGGGATTTTTTTCTGGGTAGTGTCCAGCTGTGTTAGGAAAACCAGAGTAACATAAAAGCCTTTTAAAACAACTATGCACTTTTGTTACAACAGCTCCAAGGGACTTCCATTCACTGACTTTTTTCTCCACAACTTTTATAAAAAGTTACGCAGAAGAATTTGAACCGTGTACAAACAACACATACCTTACATGCCTCCAAATCCATTAGTTTCTACAAAAAACTTCTATAGGCTGTCCCGAGATGAATAACCTCTTTTCTTTCAAGGAAGCCCTTTAGAAACCTCCTTTGCAGTACATTGGCACCTGGAAATTATAGATAAAATGTGATTGGAGTAGAAATAATAGAAAACTAAAAATACTCTAGGAGAAGCTGCTCCCATACTCAGGGGAAGAAAAAAATGGATTTTTTTTACTTCCTTCCCCTCCCCCCCCCCCCCCCANACTGAGTTCCACACCTCCACTGTGACAGGTTGTTAAAAGCCCAGTGCAGCCTGGCCTTAAATGCCTCTAGGGATGAGGCATCTACAACCTCTCTGGGAAACCTCTTCCAGTGCCTCTCCACCTTTACAGTACAGAATTTCCTACTAATATCTAATCTAAATCTCCCCTCTTTCAGTTTAGATTTTTACCCTTCATCTTGTCACTGTATTCCTTGAAAGGGGAGGTTTTTCACCATCTTTCATGTAGGCCCCCTTGAAGTACTGGAAGGCCACAATAAGATCTCTCCAGAGCTTTCTCTTCTCCAAGTCAAACAACCCCAGCGCCATCAGCCTGTCTTCATAGAAGATGTGCCTTCTGAGCATCTTTGTGGTCCTCCTTTGGACCCATTCCAACAGGTCCATGTCTTTCTTGTGTCGAGGACTCCAAAGCTGGATGCAGTTCTCCAGGTGGGATCTTACAAAAGCAGAGTAGAGGGATAAATTCACCTCCTTCAACCTGCTCGCCATGCTTCTTTTGATGCACTCCAGGATGTGGTTGGCTTTCTGGGCTGCCAGTACACATTGATGGCTCGCGTTTGAGCTTCTCATCAACCAACACCCCCAGGGTGCTCTCTTCAGGGCTGTTCTCAATCCACGCTTGCCCTGGCCTGTATTTCTACATGGGATTACCTGACCTATGTGCAGGACATCACACTTGCCCTGGTTCAGATTCATGAGCTGTGCAGGGGCCTGTCCAGGTCGCTCTGGATGTCTTCCATTCCCTCCAGTGTGTTGACTGCACCACACAGCTTGATGTCATTACAAAACTTGTGAAGGGTGCACTCAGTCCCACTGACCATGTCACTAACAAAGATGCTAAACAGTACCAGTCCCAACATCAACCCCTGAGTCCCAATATCAACACCACGCACCACTGGTTTCAAGTTGGACATTGACCCATCGACTGCAACACTTCACGTGCAACCATCCAGCCAATTCCTTATCCACCAAGTGGTTCATCTGTCAAATCTGTGTTTCCCAAATTTACAGACAGGGATGTTGTGTGGGACACTGAAATTCTTTGCACAAGCCTAGTCCTTATTTATTAAATGTCTCTGAATTCTGATTTCCTCTTGGAAGGTAAAAACTAAAATTCACTGACTATTGCAATGAAATACAGAGAAATACATTGGTGAAGAACTTGGCTTTAAGTATTTCTGTTCTTATGGAATTCATAAATAAAAAAATGAACAGTAGTAACTATGTCAGCAGTTCCAGCCTGAGTCCTCATACAGTCTGCAGCTATGCTTCCGACTTCTGGTCAAACGGATTAGCCAGCCCCAGTAATTAGTACCACTTAATGTAAAGTGCTGTTCAGTGCATTGGAAATCTCTTGTCAGAAGATGCCCTGGGCTGACAGCAGGGTGACCAAACTAATTCTTGCTTTTAGAACAGACAGAAATTGTAGGTCAGGGATAAGATATGCTCACATTTCAGCTGTCTCAATTAGATCTGAATCTAGGATAAAAATGTCCTATGTTTAACTCATTTATGCAACTGACCCTTTGTCTTCATGAATATGAATGCTCACGAAGAAATTAGGAAAAAATTATACTGGTAATTTCTCAAGAGTATGTTGGCAGGCTATGCTTATTTATTTGTTTATTCTCGATGCATGCCTGCTTTAGGATGCATGAGATTTTTTTACTCATACTTTATTAGAGATATTGACACTTTGTTTAGAGATATTCAAGAGTTTAAAAATGATCAAAAATTACTGTAAAAAAATACATAATACAGCTCATTTCCAATTAGAAAGTATCTCCAGACAATGTGTTAAGCTTTCAAAAAAACTACATATCAAATAAGAGAACACTGTGACTTTTATGGGGCAAAATTGTATTCCTGTCAGAAGTTTCTCCACATTTTCCCTTTCTTTCTAGTACTATTTAACACTAATTTTTTTTTTGACACAACATAGACTTTGTATTATCGTACTCAAGTTTAAATCCAGGGAAAAAGCCTGTAATCAACATTAAAACTGACCCTACAAGATAGCTGTAAATAAACAACATACATAACAGAAAACATATTCTTAAAAATAATACTGAGGAAAGGAATTTTCATTTTCCTGTTACTGAAGGAAGTGATACTTTTTTTTCAGTGATTTCAGTGGGAATAGTACCGTGCTATTTGAAATACGAATAAAAATACCACCTTTTTAAGAAATGTTTCACATTCTAATGCATTAATCTATCACACAATTTTGGATCTTGATATTCATAGGTAAGGACATCATACTGTTTGATATTATGATTGTCAGTGATACAATTCCAAGTCAAAATTACTTCAGTATAGATGACTAGGAGAAAAATTAAACTAAAACTAATTTATTCCATACAAATGAAATGAATGAGCATTTCTCAATGAGGTAAAAAAAAATATTTGGGGTCAAAGTATAAATAAAAATACACTTGTATTTACAGTTTTAATACATTTCAGAGGTATTAATTTATATACGGCTCTTCACTATTCTGAATAAATTTAACATTAAAAATAGAGCATGTTATTTAATTCTAAATTACATTCTACACTAGTGATTGCAATTAATATTAAAACACAGCTTTTTGTCTAATGAACTGTGAATAATCAAGTTTTATTAAAAAAGCCCTAATTTGTTTAGGTACATGCATTGCCTAGTTATCCAATTATTGCTGCAAAATTACAAATGGGGAAAGTCAAATCTGTTAAATTAAGAAGGTCACCAAAGTAATTAAGACTGCTGAAGCATATTATTAATACTTTACAGCAGGTGGGGCACTGCTGAAATTTACCTGCTTTTCCTTGTTATGTAAATGATGGGCTTTTGTACCATCAATGTTTAAATGAGTTAATTTACAGATAAAAGAATTGTAAAAGAGAAGACAAGGTTCTAGGCAAGAAAAGTTCCTATCAGCTGCAAAATTAAATGAAAACTGTTTTCTTTTCTTAGTAAATTGATTGTGTGTTGCTAGTTTGCTAATTATTTGTTGAGAATGTTGGAGTTTTTTTTTTTTTCCCTGTACTTCTAAAGAAATAAGATGAACAGGAAGAAAGTAGAGCTATATGAAAAAAGGTAATGCACTCAAGATGAAGTGAATGATAAGCCTTCTCCTGTGGTGAATTTGTGTTTCTGGCGTTTAACAAAGAACACAGAGTTTAATGAATAAGATAATAGTTACTATGCCCCTCCAATTTTAACCAGTGTTAATTCTTATTTTACTATTTCTGTTTTGGCATTTGTATTTTGTATTTTGGACCAAAGGAACTAAATATAGTTTAAGACATTATGTGCTTTAGATACTCCATGAAAAATAACATAAACCTGCAATTGCTTCAACACTGAGAATTTTATATAGTTTGGTACCAGGCACTTACTCAGTCCGTTGAGTTCATTTAGTCCACGACTTTGGGCTTCATTGCTTAGGACAGTCTCTCAAGGCAGGAAAGATGGTGTGTGGTGTTGGACTGCTGCATGCTGTACTGATGGGGCTAGCAGCTGATGTAACCGGTACACCTTACATCAATCTGGATGAAGTTGCTGGGCGCCCGCTGCTGAGGTCAGGTCTCCTCCCTTCACTGCTGCACTTCCCTCAATTCAGAGTCCATCTTTGTTGAAATCTAAGCACCCATTAGTCTGGGAGATTCTTACTGTAGTACAACCTGTAGCAGTTACAGAATTAAGAATGCACAGTGGCAGGGCCATTCAGCAATTATCATCATACCATTTCATTCATTGGCCATTCTCACCCAAAATCAGATCCCCTTGAGGGACACATCACACTCCCCCATCCTTCCGTAACACCCACCAAGTGCGCCCAGGTCCCTGAGCAAAAGCAATCCCATGGATGGGTCTGCTGTGGCCGTGGCAGGACTAACCCAGATAGTCTTCTCTGACATATTCTTCAGGTGCACCACCTTAAGAACTTTAAGGGGACTTTATCACGCTCTACTGTACATGGAGGTTTTGATTGGGCAGGGCCAGCTCAGTTGGTAGATGCCCTGGTGGTTACTAGGCAGGTAGCCTTGGCTGAATGTGTATCCCAGTGTTTCAAAGTCCCACCACACATTGCACTCAGTGTAGTTTCTAACAGTCCGTTGTACCGTTCTACCTTCCCAGAGTCTGGTGCGTGACAGGGAATGTGCACAGACCCATTCAGTACTGTGCTCTGTGGCACCGGTATCAATGAAGTTGTTTGGGAAATGCGTTCCGTTGTCTTACTCAATTCTCTCTGGGGTGCCGTGTTGCCACAGAACTTGCTTTTCAAGGCCCAGGATGGTGTTCCAGGCAGTGGCATGAGACACGGGGCATGTTTCCAGCCATCCATTGGTTGTTTCCACCATTGTGAGCGCATAGCACTTGTCTTGGTGAGTTTGTGGGAGTGTGATATAATCGAACTGCCAGACCTCCCCATATTTACATTTCAGCCATCGTCCTCCATACCCAAGGGGCTTTAAACGCTTGGCTTGCTTTATTGCAGCTCATGTCTCACAGTCATGGATGACCTGTGCAATAGTGTCTATAGTCAAATCCACCCCTCGGTCACGAGCTCATCTATACATGGCATCTCTCCCTTGATGGCCTGAGGAGACCATCATGGCCCCATTGAGCCACTCACCCTTATTTTGCCAGTTGAGATCCACCCAAGACACTTCAATCTGAGCAGCTCGATCTACCTGCTGGCTGTTCTGATATTCCTCAGTGTCCCAACTCTTGGGTACATGGGCATCTACATGTTGTACTTGCACAACCAGATTCTCTGTCCGAGCAGCTATATCTTGCCACAGATCAGCAGCCCAGATGGTTTTGCTTCTGCGCTGCCACTGCTGTAAACACTCCCATAAGGCATTTGCCACCATCCATGAATCAGTGTAGAGATAAAGTACTGGTCATTTTTCCCACTCGGCAATGTCTAAAGCCAGCTGAATTGCTCTCATCTCTGCAAACTGGCTTGATTCACCTTGCCCTTCGGTGGCTTCTGCAACTTGTCTTGTGGGACTCCACATGGCGGCCTTCCCCTTTTGATGCTTTCCCACAATCCAGCAGGACGATTCAATGCTCAGAGCATATTTCTTCTCATTTTCCAGTAGATTGTTATACGGTGGGGCTTCTTCTGTACACTCCTGTGACATTCCAAAATCCTTGCCTTCTGGCCAGTCCATAATTACTTCCCAAATTCCTGATTGACTGGGGTTTCCCATTCGAGTTTGTTGTGCGATTAGTGCTGTCCCCTTACTCCACGTGGCATCCGTTGCATGATGTGTGGTAGGCACCCTCTCATTGAACATCCAGCCCAGCACTGGCAGCTGAGGTGCTAANGATTCAATGCTCAGAGCATATTTCTTCTCATTTTCCAGTAGATTCTTATACGGTGGGGCTTCTTCCGTACAATCCTGTGACATTCCAAAATCCTTGCCTTCTGGCCAGTCCATAATTACTTCCCAAATTCCTGATTGACTGGGGTTTCCCATTCGAGTTTGTTGTGCGATTAGTGCTGTCCCCTTACTCCACGTGGCATCCGTTGCATGATGTGTGGTAGGCACCCTCTCATTGAACATCCAGCCCAGCACTGGCAGCTGAGGTGCTAAGAGGAGCTGTGCTTCTGTACCAGCCACTTCTGAAGCAGCTCGAACCTGGTCGTACGCTGCCAGTATGGAACCAGGACAGAGGCAAAGCCACATGACGGAGAATGGGGTCTCTTTTGCCTCCAACCAGGACAGCCACTCAGTTGGGGAGCAGCCCTGTACCTCCCTCAGACCCATGCCACCCGTCGCAGGAGGCCTCGCTGCCTCACTCACCAGCTCCGTAAGCAAATACCCAGCAGCTGGCATATCTCCCCAGCCAGGGATCTGGCATGTGAACTTCCTCGGGAGCTTTTTACGCAGGGCAGTTCCTCTCCTCTGGGATGGATGGTGAGGGACAACATTGACACTGGACAGCATGTTCCACACTATGAATCCCTCTTGGTTTTCTTTCCAGCTCCTCACTTTTGATGGACAGATGCCAAAGCAAGTTGCTCCAGGCACAAAGGCAGCGCTAGCCCTTTGCTGCCCTTTGGTCAGCGCAAGTACTTGTCAGCAGCACACAGCAAAATACCCCTTCCTCTCATTCTGGCTCGAACATGACTAGCTTGCAGCTTCCATGGGGTTAGTGAGCTACGTGCAGCATTTCTTTCTGACCACTTCTCGTGCAGATCAGCGCTCTGTGGACTGAAGGAAACACCTCCCTTTCTGCCAGTCAGAACCAGAATTTTGCACCAGTTTTCCCAAAGCTCCAAAGGCTTCAGAGCCTCGAGGGCTGTTTTGAGCCCTGCATGATGTCTCATGGGCTCCAGGTCATTTCAGAAGGGAAAATACAAGGGTCAGCTGGAAGAGAGGAAAGAAATTGGATGGCTCATTGGCAGGTCCCATGCTGACTATGTTGGAGTCAGCAGAGCATGGGCATTCAGATGCAGCTCTCCTGGCTGGCATCTGAAGTGTTTCAGAGGCAATGCCATCTTTTCTTCCTGGGCAACACCTCACCTGACACCCTCAGCAGTCGCTGCCTTCAGTCATTACACTCTCAACTTCCAGGAGGTCTACACTAGGGCAAAACTGAGTGAGTTGAGACAAAATATCCCTACATCATTTCTGCAAAACAAACCCCCCAAGCCCCTAAACCAACAAACCAACCAAAAAAGAATCGCTATGCACACAAAAAGCTGACTTATTATGTCAGCTCTTAACAAAAAGAACATGATATTCCCATGTATATATTTCCATGTAGTCACAGAAAGGAAGGCATGTCCTCCATGATGCATTTTGCATTGTCAGGACGAGTTTATGAAAAGCAGGTCCTACCTGACGAACCTGATCTCTTTCTATGATAAGATGATCCCATTGTTGGATGAGGGAAAGACAGTGGACATAATATATGTGGACCTTCGAAAAGATATTTGACACTGTCCCCCACCAAATTCTCATGCAAAAGCTGGCTGCTCATGGCCTGGATGAGCATACAATCTGCTGGATCAAGCACTGGCTGGAAGGACGATCCCAAAGAGTAGTGCTCAGTGAAGCTAAATCCAGCTGGCGGCCGGTCACAAGTGGTGTTCCTCAGGGCTCAGTACTGGGGCCATTCCTGTTTAATATCTTTATTGATGACCTTGACAAGGATATAGAGAGCATCATCAGTAAGTCTGTAGATGACACTAAGTTTGGTGGGAGTGTTGATCTGCGTGAGGGCAGGGAACCTCTACAAAGGAACTTGGGTAGATTGAATCGATGGGCCAATGTTAATGGCATGAGCTTCCACAAGGCCAAGTGCCAGGTCCTCCACTCAGGCCACAACAACCCCATGCATCTCTAC